>KV751339.1:991783-1007247 GCA_001698575.1 Mola mola
AAAAGGTATAATTCTTGTATCTGTGCTCAATTCCTGGGTGAACCATAAGGCAGGAAAACATGACTCTTCAAGAATTAAAGTGACCCAGTTTTGAGAGCTGGAGTGTGCAGCTTTCTTACTCCTGAAAAGTGAGGAGGGTTTTGTTTTTCCTATAGATAGCAAATATAACCAGGAGTTTATAAATGAAAGATGAGTCACAAATGAGCTACATCTGCATGTGTTGTGATTTATTCCAACAATGTGTGTGTGTGCGCTTCCTTCAGGCTCGGTGAGGGTGCAGAGTCTGCGAAAAAAAAACAAAAAAACCTGCCAATGCTGATCTCTTGTCATCTCTTCATGAGGTAGAGCATCCTCCTCCCATCAAGATCTTAAAATGATATCACAATCTTGGCTGTAACCTTTTGGAGTTATTTTTTCATTATGAGAAGAAGACGTATGTGCAGAAGACATGTCTGATGTGAACACCATAATATAGAGAAGATAGGACGTAGCCTTCAGCATTCAAACTGCGCTGTGCATGCAAGGGATATAAAAGACACCTAAATTTACAGTTCCATTATTAAAATCATTACCAGCTCAAATCACTAATAGTTTAAATCATAGTCACTGACATATAGTCAACTAAGTTTTCAGTACTTGAGAAGGCATGTGAATAGAAATTTTCAATTGTGATAAAAGTGGCTTGAATGCCTCATGCTCCTCCAGACCTTTTTTGGCTGCCTTTATCTTTTTCCTTAATAGAAAAGAAAAAAAAACCCGTGAAGAATATGATAAAATATATTATCTTTATACTAACTTGTGATAAATACAGCCCGACCGACATGGAATTGGGTTGATACCGATACTAGGGAGAAAAAAAGTTCCCATATTGATGTACAGTATTGGCTAATACACATGATTTTTGGAAATGATACCTGAAATGAGGCAACAAAATATATTAGTAACAAAGATATACAGTCAAGGCAAACAAATTTACAGTAAAACAATTGACTTTTATTGTCTTAAATGACAACAGTGCTCTGAAACAGAGACCTTTACTAGAAATTCAAGAATTATAAATCAGGGGAACCCAAGCATGATGTTCTTCAAAACCCAACATTTTTTGGTTATCCCCTGATATTGATAACATATATGCTGATACCAATTTATCCGTGATATTTTCGGCTGATATCGGTAGGGCTCTAGTGATAAGCAGGTCAGCATCACATGCATTATGAACTTAAGTCTCACCTGCCACGCGATTAGATCCTTCAGTTTCTCAATCTTCTCAAGGTCCTCTGGATGCTCCTGCATGTACTTATCATTGAAGAAGGCCTAGAGAAGAGGGAGAAGAGTTGCCAGGGTGATTGTGTAGAGAGTTACTTCAGGGGAACAAAAGTTTATGATAAAATAAAAACAAGGAGAGAAAAATGACAAGTGAAGAGGGGAAAACACTGCAAGGGGCTGTTAGGATGAGAAAAATGTAGTCAAGAGACTCATCTTTCCCCAAACAACGGCAATATTTCATCAAGATGAATGAGTGACCTGGGGGCAGAGAATTCATGTTGCTGCACCTCCTCTGACACACACTGCACCATTTCACAACACCAAAATAGGATGATGATTTACTGCATGCTGGGAAATAAACATGCAAAAGTTTTTTTAAAAATAAAACCAAGCATAACAGAGTTTCTTTTTTTTTATTGCTATTGTGTAGGTGCAGCTCACAAACCAGTGAGAACATAAAAATGTACACAAGAATGATTGAGTTGAACCTTTCAAAGGGAAAAAAAAAAAAAACGGAAAATGAGCTAAAGTCAAATGTGTACATTACGAAAAATTCTCGTCTTACAATTTTTTTTAAGTAGTGATGGAGGAAGTTATAAAGTCTTTAAATTCAGTGAAAGTGCCAGTAAAACTGAGTAAAAACATTTACTAAAAGCATAAAGGATTTAAACTTAAGTACAGAAGCGTTTTCAGCTAAAGATGCTTGATGTATTAAAGTAAAAGGACTCTTTCTACAGCAAATAGGCCCTGCTAGCAAAGTATTAGTAGTTTGGTCCTGTGGTTTCCATGACATAAATCTGAGGGGTCTGTTATATTATTTGACTTTGGATAAAAACTACAGCAAACTGAATAACTGAATTGAATTAATTAGACCACATTCAGACTTGAAGACTTACTTAAATAAAAGCATATGAGGTATTTCAAGGAAAACTATGTCTTTGGTAGAACTGAAAGACATCTTAAACACCTCAAGGTATTAAATTAGTTCCTATTTTTACAGTCGGGCTGAAACGGTTGCGACTCAATTTGCTGTATTTTATAAGCATATTGTGTTTGTATGTAAGGTGAAAATAAAAAAAGGAAACATGTACATAACGTTGTATGTAGATTGTACATTAAGAGCAGATTCTTTTTCCATGATAACTACCTTTTCATAGTTGGCGAAACCTCCCATGACAGCTGGGTCCACAATCCCATTTAGCAACATGGAGAGGGGATTGATGGGAAGGTTGGGGTCGTTGAGATGCCTCTGCACCATGCTGCTGATCTTCTCATTGGTCAACTGCATCGTTTCCATGGCGATCTCCAGCGGACTGATCTCCTCCTGTGCAGCGGAGTAAGTGAAGGTGTCATCAAATATTCTCAGCACTTATTCACCTGCTCCAGTCTATCTTGTGCACACATACATCACTATTGCCTTGTAATCCCAACACTCAAGGGGTAACATTTTGTATCTAGTGACTAGGCAGAGGTTATAGGAAGATGTGCCTGGGAAACCTTAACTACACACATAAATCATACAGGATAGTGAAGCCATGAATCACTTTGCCCATACGTGGACCTGCAGCCTTCAAATGAAGATGGATAGCACATTAGTGTAGGAGAATTTCAATTTCCATGTCAAAAAAATATTATTACCAATCATAAGAACAGAGAAAATACTTGAAAATGCTGTGATTAACTCTTCCGGTGTGAAAGCAAATTCTGACTCAATGTGTGGCGACTGCATTGGTCTGGAGACCTGCCAGCTTGCTAGCACGAATTTAGAAGAAACATGAGTGGATTAATATCTGATTTAGACTCTGGCCAAAAAAATTAAGATGTTGTGCCAAGGAGGTAAATCTACAATCTGTGCCAGTCGATCTGAGGCCAGATTGGTAAAAAGCATTGTCAGATGGACGGCTTTAGCTTGGTGAATCTCGGCCCAGTCATTAAGCTTTAAATAGACTCTGGCCTTGGGGACCTGGCCTCTCCCTGGCTCATCTGGAAGGCAAGATGCTTCTGTTCCAATCTGACCTGAAGGAAGAGGCTTTTATTTTGAATTACTGCGGCGACGGAGAACACTGTCCTGCATTTCACTACATTGTGGTGAAATGTTTGCACTGAGGATATAGTGACCAAAAGGACCATAGTGGTGATTTAAGTGCACCAGCTGTGGGCTGTGAGTGTAATGCAGTGCCATTTTTGTTGTTATAAATACAAAATAAGCAGACTGTACTAAACACCAGGCCTAAATTATATATATGTTTAAGCCACTTAAGCTATTAAGCTTTCACCTGCACATGAAAGTGACCATAGGAGCACATAAGGAGCAATTGATTACAGAACACTTACCCAGGCAAATTACACTAAGTAGTGCATTTGTTTTTGGACAAACTGAAAACACATAGTAGTTTTGTAGTTAAGGTTTGTTTGTTTTCAATTTTATGTTGAAAGTTCACTCCTCAAATCATTTTCATAGGCTATTGTTTTTCAAAATGGGTTTTGAGTGGTAAAGGCCACTTTCATATATGGTTCTCAATCAGACACATCAGATTTTTTTGTAATGTGACCTCAGTCTGAGCAACCATGTGATATGTATTGGAATTTAATGCACACTTTTACTTCACTCTAGATTGACATTTGTCACAATGATGCACAGGTGGAAGGGGCGGGCAGGAGTCACTCAGCCAAAAACAAGCAGCAACAGAAGTAGTCAATATAAAGACAGTTAGGTTGTAGACCTCATAGTTATTTGGAGTGACACTTTGAGTTATAGGCAAAACTCAATGGGGTGTATTGTAACCAGTCTTGATAATTTAAAGTATATAAAAAGAAATGGGGTACAAATTGGGCCAAATTGAGACCCAAAGGTACCCAAAAAAACATGGTTTCAGTGTCAGAAAAAAATAAGAGCAACAAAGCTAATTTTAAAGAAGCTTGTTTGCTTTGTTGACTCAGTGGCGTCTTGTGATTCTTTGATGCATTAGGCCACTTTAGGGCCTTGAACAGTTCACACTGGAGTCTGATATTGGCCACATTTGGCCTGTAGTGTGAACATAGTCTGTTTTCCTTTACTTCCCTGGCCTCTCCAACCTCACGTCTTTAGAGCCTATATAAGCTGAATAGTTTCAAGACAGCTGCCCGCTCTCTCCTGAACGGCTGGTGGAACTCTCAGGCACTTAAACTTCACCTTAAACTATTGTATTAGTTCAGTCAGGGTGCCTGGGTCAATGCACCCAACACCCATAACTCACTATTATTTGCTTACTTGACACATATATTATAGTTTGCTTATGTTAAGTTGAATTCAATAAACTGATCTACTTATTTAACTGGTTGCTGTATGGGCCACTCTTCTTTGTTATACCCCTGAATGAGCTGGACATAAGACTTTTCCACATGTTTTTAAGCTTACTGCTAATCAACTCCGGTATTTTATTTTATTTTACCCCTAAGTATTAGGCTCTAAAGTTAAATGTTCCAACTAGCCAAACTCCATGCTGGTGTAATTTTCAAAAAAGATGTACTGTATTTTGTGAAGTTTTAAAGCCTAAAACATAGGGAAATAGAGCTTAAGTTAAAAAGTAATGGAGTTGTTATCGAAGTCCACTTTTTATTTTTCCCTTAGCTGCCAAGAGACTTGTATTTTGGTCCTCTTTTGAACTGCAAAAAAACATAAGTATCAGCTATAGCTAAAATACTGTATCCCCATTTCTAACAGAAAAGATCCAAGACTGAAATGGGGACACCGGAAGAGCACTTTAATTAGTGAAAACAACAGAGCTAAAACACTGAAATTTTAATAAGGCTTCAGCGGGATGTAGGAGACGTGCTCCTTCCAAGAGCTACAGCAAACACTGAAGTCAGTTTGTCGCAGTCAGATCAGTGTCTCATTAGCAGGATTTCAATGCAGCAATGCCAGTAATTCTATTGCAATGAGGGAGTTCTGAGCGCTCCTTCCTCTGCTTGCATTTGTCCTGTGTAACTGTTTTTAGTGTACACAGGCTTTAAGTAGTGCTTGGTGAATCAATGTAGGCCCTATGGCAGAGAGGGGGAACGTGCCCTGTGGGATCGATTGCCTGTGAGCAAGGCTGCAGCTCCTCGTCTGATTAGGAGGCCTGCCTGGCACACAGGCCCTTCATACTCACCGTGGAGACTGACTTGACTTCAAACCAGCGCAATATGCCAGGAAGTTTGTAGGCTGTTGTGTACGTGGTCCTCTCAATCCACATGTTCTGTCGAATGATGAGGACACAAAATCAGAGAGCAATCGGGTGAAATGACGGAAAACTGTAAACACACAGATTTTCTGCAGTCTCATTGTGCCAAACCACAATCGGGCTTTTCAGAACTGTTGATGACATAATGGTTGTTCAATCCAGTAGATCATGGAAAAAAAATCCCAATCTAAGTTATGAGTGTTCTTACTATTTATGTTGGAGTGATGGAAAATTATAATTACTGTATATGTATATTGACACATTTTTATAGGCACAATATGTCTAGCAATAAGCATCCATCCCCTCTCTGTCAGGGCACAGAGAATAATCCGCCGGTCAGCTAATGCAGTAAGTCTGTGATGAGTTAAATGCACCATCGTGCTCCATAACAGTGATGCCAGAGGAAAAAGTAAAAAGGATTCATTTTTTTGCCCTCTCACTGTATTGCAACCTGGATATTAAAAGTGCACCGAATATGATTCATTAGATGACATAAAAAACAGTGATAGTTGCACTTGGAAACTAGATTTGGATCACTGTCAACAATTTTATAGAGTCTGTATGTTCTTGCTTGCACCTTAAAAATAAATACGAAAACAAAATAAAATCCAGTGCTACCTTCTTCCTTGGTGTAAAATTCTATTATCTGCTATTGTTTTATTCTGCTGGACAAACCAAGAATATCTGCTGAATATGAAACTTGAGCAACAATCCAGTGTTCTATACTCAATCACATCTCATAACTGTGGCAATACTAAAACACACAGAATGAAAAGCCTTTACAGTTTTACTCTGTTTGCTGCATTTTGGCTTTAGAGAAGACATTGCATCTGATCTTTAGTCTGCTTATTGTTATCTATCCCTCACAGTATATTCTTCTAAATTAGCTAAACTCATTCTCCATTTATTAAATGTGTGAAAATTCTGCTCATGATTTTGAATATTAAGATAAATACATTTCAAAATAAAAAAATAGTCAAAGTGAGCAAAACAGAGCCAGCCATTACCGCAAACTCGTTGTCCGGATTCGTCTCCCCCTTCCTTATCGGCTTGGAATACTGGAATTTATGGACCTCATTGACTGTGTAGAAGCTAAAGAGGGAGAAAACTCAGCACCTGAGTAAATTAAAAACTGTTATGGGAAATCAAAGGCTGATTGCTTCAGTTCAAACACAGGGCAGGCCCCCCTCCAGGCTAGCTCTGCAAGGAAATTTTGCATTTAGTATGTCAGTTTTGACTAGATGCCTAAGGCGCACACTCATCTGCCTGGTAAATAAATTCACTGTTGGGTCGCATGTGTCACTGGTCGCCCCAGAAAAGAGAACGGCATGTTGGACATGTAGAGAAGCATGCATGACAGAGGCACTCAGCTGGTGGGGACGAGATTTGACAAATCGGTATGATGGAGTTTTCACACTAGGAAAATGATAGCGTTACATGGTGAGGAGCAGCTGTCTGGGCACATACGTGCTGCCCCACACAGACACATTACTCGTTTTATTTCATCTAACAGTCTTTCCTGCCGACAGAAATCCATTCACTCTTTCTTGGGGAAATGAATATAGATCTATTAGCCTCATGCAACATATTGCATACCCCATTTCTAAAACAATACCATATGGCTCGGGGAGCATGCTTTGCTTTTATTAGCAAACAATTATGAATAAAATATGAAAAGAATCAATGCTGCTGCAAAAACGCATCCCTTTTATGTCAGTAGTAGCAGCAATAAGTGCGTGCAGATGGATGGACTTCTGAATATTTTCTGCTTAGGGAGTGTTAATTTTTTCACATTAAGAGACCAAACATCTCGTTTGAGATGTTAGACATTTATATCATACCAACAATCAAATGTGCTTGGTAACAAAGGGCAACACGCCATTTTAATGAACATGATGAGATCCATTCCTGGGTGGGAAAGCCTCTGAGCATCTAATAAACAGATTAATAAAGCAGGTTCAAATTAGCTGCACCACCCCATTTAAGCCTTTTACATGCCATTTAGCAGGAAGGCTAGAGTATGGTGGAGAAGAATGGTCAGGACAAAGCAATGTCAGAAGAGGAGCGTGTGTGCCCTGCCTGCTGCTTGTAACATCTGTGGCTCTCATATCTCCTTCCCTATGCACTGTTGATCTTTTTTAATAAATGAGGAAATAAATAAGAGAAACCAGAGACAGGGACAATAATTGAGAGCTGGAGAAAGTGAGGAGTTAGAAACACAACTGTCTAATCTTGAATAATAACAGTTCCAACCAGACACAAACGGGTGCTGCAGAGTGATGTGATTAGCGGCGCAGGTTGTGATAAGATCATCCTGCAGGTACATTTGCTAAAAAGTCTGTCTTTATGTCCACTGATGCGGTGGGCGAAATATCAAAAGTGGATTTGCACAGCTAAGTGATGCAGTGGGGTCAGAAAGGGCAGGGACCTTCTGTTTGCAGTGATCCTGTCGTGCAACACGAAGGTATCAATGATGTTAGAGAAACAGTTTACTACTCGGCCCAGTAACTAATAGCAGGCAGCTGGTGTAAGTTAACATCCACGAGAACGACACAAAACGTCAATAGGTGTTTGTTCTGTACACACACTTTTACATCATGATGTAATCACTTGCACCACAGCAGTCTTCAGCCAAACCACTAAACAAGAGAGGTAATACAATTCTTTCAATGTCATCATGAGCTCTCTGAATTGTTCCTGACGGGCTGTAGAGAGTAAATTGGGCTTGCTGGATTAAAATGCAGGCTGTGTGACTTTGACTAACACAGTCTGTAATTGTAAAAAAATGAGTGTGCACGGAGTAGCACTCGCTTGCATGCTTACCTCACTATTTGCTCGGAGACATGCTTGTTTTGGAACTTGGCAGGCAGATCGAGGATTGTTTTCACCGTGAAACACTGGATGTCTTGATGCAGAAACATCAAGGAGACAAACAAAACTCTTAACTCAAATGAATAAATAAATACCATCAATTGGAAATTGGTACTAATTCAATATCATTCAGCGAAATCTAATTGTAGAATACAATATCATTGTATTTTTCACAAAATTCTATTATTCAAACCAGTGATTTTGGGAAATATAAATGACAAACTAAGGCTGGAGTTTTGCTTTATACATGGGAATGCTTTTGTCCAATATAAAATTTGTAAGTGAAAATAAGGTAATTGCATTTGACATTTATTAAGTTGATTACTTGTATGTGATTTTACACTGCATTGACAACAGAAGTATGCATTATTCTTTTGGAGCATAAATGCATGTCTCCATTCATGCTGTGTCCTAACGGCATTTTACACAAAAAGAAATAATGATACAAAAAAAAAAAATCCTCATCTATGCTATTAAAAATGAGAAATCAATCATTTTTGTAGAGGATACACTGTCCAGAAGAACACTTTGTGTCCTCGCTGGGTGGCGTGGTTGTCTTCATCTTCTCTGCGTTTGGAAACTGTGTGAGGAGACGCGCCTCGAAATCCTCCCTGCGCTCGTACTCCTTCCCACGGTAGATGAACATTTTGTTCTGAAGGACGATAAAGACAACTGTGACAACGTGGACATGCAAAAGGGCAGACACATAATGGCGCAGGCAGATGTAATTTGCACACATTATGTGGACATAAGGTACACTGTTCCTATTTTACAACTGTGGCAGTATTGAAAGCATGATTTCATAAATCCTTTCACAAGAAGATTAGATAGAGTAGCTGAAATTCATTCAATCATGGCCGTAAGGGCAGACATGGGGCAAAGACAAAACTGTGATATTACAACAAAGTTAGGTGGATAAGAGGGGCTTTGATTTGTAAATGTATTGGCCTGGCACTATGAGTGGGTTAACATACATTATCATAATCTCCATATTAAATACCTGGAAATGAGGCTGAGAAAAAGTTCTTGGCACACTTTCAGTGATTAGTCAATCCCAGCTGAGTTTGGACTGAGTTTGCTTGGAAAGGACATCTCTTTCAGCTATCTATCCCTGTGAACGGCTACTACCACGTTGCCAGGGGGCTATTTTACAACAGCTTTTGATGATGTTGCATTCAAACCCCTGCAATGGTTAAGACATGCTGCTAATTTCAAATCAACTTGTTAAGTTCTTGAAGGGCCCTCTTTAGATCTTAGTAGCACAATCTCTTCCGGAAATAATCATTGTGCTCTCTTAGTGGGCTAATTATGAATTACCAGCTCCATTCATCAGCTTAATATGGATAAAGATAGCTTTGGGGTCAAGATCTTACCCAGGGAGGATAGCCTAGTCATTTTTACATTTCCTTCTGTCAGTCAACAGCTCACACAGAGCGAGGCCTCTGCTCATACACAGCACATATCTCAATTCCCCAATTAATTAAAAGAACTGGAGCCATGAAATGTGCTTGGGGCCATTTTGAAGTTTGCTTTGACAGATAAGTCGACAAAAGCACACTGACTGCCAAAATCATCCCGTACGAATGCTTGAGAATCCGCCGAATTTGGCTGACAGTACAGCGCTGCAATTTTCTAATGGTGCAAGATCTGCTTTCTGTGCTTTCACTAAATCATTCAAATCTGACCGAGGGCACTTCATCTTTTTCAATCACTGCATATTGTATGCCTATTCATAAGAGGACAGGATATTGTCATGTTTTTGAGCATTCTGGTCATGTACGTACTAATCTCAATGTCACTCCCTCTCATTTTCATTACCCTCAGACCATCACCACTAGCCAGTTCTCACAAAGAATATCTCTGTCATTAAGATAATAATTCATGAAAAAATGGTCTTTTCTTTCTTGGCTGGAGGATGAAAAAGGCAATTTGATATATCCCAGAGAAAAAGTAGCAACAGTCCGTATTGTTGCAAAGTCCTCAATAAAAATTAAATGTATAAAGTCGGACTTGTAGAAGGACCTTAAAAATAGGTTATTTGCAACATGTGGGGAAAACACCTCTCACGCTCTTGCCATGGTAGTTCTCCAGAAAGATTGCAAAATGTATGTTCACTTCCTTTCAAACTGCAGAATCAGATCAAATTCGACAGACACATAGACTGATAAAAAGGTCATATTGTTTTATTCGAAAACAAAAAGTCATCTGGGAAGAGTGCACAGACTGAAACTAAAAATGTATGATCTGGGAACGTTCCTTTATCTCCCTGTATGTGCTCAGAGGTCTGTATGAGGAATACTTTGAATGATAGAGCATGACAGCTCATATCTGAGTGTCTCTGAGTGAAATGTGGTGTGTTAGGATGCATATTTCAAACCAACATTCTCACACCCTTAACTGTTCTTTAAGCCGAGTGCTCACAGGAAACTCAATACAGGGATTAAGTGAAGTTTAGGACTGACAGGATGAGGATGGAGAGGAGGGATGTAAAGTCAGAGAAACAACTGTAGACGAAATCTGTCTTTGAAATTCTGAGAATATTCTCAATGTGTCCAAAAGCTGAAAGAAACTCAGGATTCTTTACAAAGCAAATAAATACAATAGAAGCTTGAAGTCATACTTCAAAGCTTCTCAACAAGGTATTGTGACTTTCAAAGTTGAAGTAATGACTTAAGATAGATATTCTGTGCCTGTATTGGCCAGCATCAAGGCATATAACAGAGAACTAAATTAAGAAGATGACAAGTAGTAGCAACAGTTGAGCTGTGTTTGCAAATCTAAAGAAATGACACAGAGTGCAGTTTACAATTAGCAAGAGCACGTACCCTGGTCTAACCACATTAACAACTAATAAATCATAAGCAGCCGAATTAAGCACCCTTGCGTAAAATCAATTCTTAAGGGGCCCAAAATGCCTTTATCAGAGTATTGATTTTCAGACATAATTGACTTTTCCCTAAGGACACTGTGATGCTGCAACATGAACAGCAATGAGGGGTGTGAAACAGGAACCCTCTGAACCATATTTACCTTATCAAGTACCCATACTTGAGTGCATCCCTCTTTACTTAAAAAAATTATGAAATATATCAAGAGGAAGCAGTGTAACTGCTGACTCGCTCTATCAAGATAAAATTATTCTCATCAGTCAGGTATAATATGTAACATTTCAGCATTAAAATATCTATAAACCATGACAGCTTTGTTTCCTTTTTCACTCACATTATCTTAAGTGTTAGCAAAAATGGTTGAACCCAAAGAAATTTCATTCAAGGTAATGGTGCTTCTCATTTGGATGCCTTCATGACGTCTGGGAGACTACTAATAAAGCTTGTCCGTGAAGATTTCTGGCTGACCAAACAATAAACGGCCAAATTAGGTGCAGATTCCTTTTGGCAAAAGGCAACCTTGCATTCTCTCATCCTGGTTATTTCAGGAAAGGTCAAACTGCCTCCAAAAAGCATAAGAGGAAGGAAAAAAGCAAAACTCAATGCTGTCCCCAAAGGCTGTTTAAATAGACAGTTAGATTAAGCCATCACAGCTCGCCCTGTCTGTAATGGAGTTTGTGACCTGACTGATGAAAGGGGTTAGGAGGGGCACGTGGAGATCCAAAGACTGGCAAAAGACTCTTGTGCTGTTCTTCATAATAGAATGATGAGCGTATAAGACAATCACTATTCTTCAAATGGGACTTTCACATTATCTTATTCTGTCAGGACTTTGTGGCCATTTGGTGTGTTGCCTGTATGATTAAAAAAAAGTAAAAACTGCCATTCCACCTTAAAAAAGGACACCTCTTCAGTAGCATGCCAAATAACAGCTCTAAGGGGATATATGTTAAAAACAAACAAGTTATCCATTGACACTTCTTTCCATTTCCTAAACATAGAGAAATTCCTTCATTTTAAATTTCTGTTAAAATTAATGGCTGCTGTAGAGTTATATATGTGATATAAGCCGTAATCAGACTGGCACAAGGTCCGCCAGGGCATTTAGAGGGGAAAGACAGATCAGTTCAGGTTTAGTTGCAATTGTTACTAAGCGTGTATATGCATAATGATAGATGGCTGGAGGTCATCTTGTTAGAGATCAGGATTAGCCTCCAGTGTGCGGTGCCACCACTCGCGAGTAACGCTCCAACTATCTAAACAAGTAGGCCTGATTGGGGTTTTAATATATGAGTCTGCAGGCCACCAAAAGCAATTTAAAATTGGACTGCATCACTGCCTTTCACCCTATACTGGGTAGATGGTTTTGTTCAACTTTTCCTGTTCAACAGTTTTATAGATGATGATTCTCAACACAGGTTAGTTCAGACCTTGATTTCCTTGTTTTTTGGAATTAGCCGTGGAGTGTATGATGCCTATGAGTAAAAGATCAATTCATTTCACCCCTATCATTCAACACTTACCTTAAATTTTGTTTTGTAAAATGACATATTACCATTTTTTTTTTTTTAAATCATGAAAAAATCCTTTTGTAGCCTTAAAATGGCTGCAATTCTACACCTTCACCTTGTCTAGTCTGTGGATCTCTGCTTAATGTGCTGCCCCTTGCCTGCAGCTTGTACGAGCCAGAGCTTACCTGCTCTGACATCTATTGATTTTTAAACTAGTCTACTATACGACACACAGTGGTAAGTTCTCATATTGGAATAATTCAGTCATACACGGTTGAACTCGAGACAGAGCCCAGGAGGAAAAGGCTTCAACTACTGTAAGGTTGATGCATCAGAATGGCAATTTCAGTTTCTACAACATTAAACCCCACCCCCACAAGTCATCAGGATTGGTTCCTTAGATTTTCTGCCAACTGAGACTGTCAAAATTTGTTTTATGGAGGCTGTCATTAGTGGATGCAGAAAGAGACCATGACCGCTAATTATGGTCATGATGTGTGTAGATGCGTCTTTAAGAGCATGGGACGTGATAATTAAGCACGTCAAAGTCTTGCAGGAGATATTATCTGTGGTGAGTTAGAGCTTTTCGTTTTAGGTGAGGGGGAAAAATAAGCTGTGATACAGTAGTAGCAGTGTGTTGACGGTGGCAGTTGTGGGGGAGCCACCGTTCTGGAAGATGGTGCCTCCACTAGACACCATTGATTTTTGTACCGGAATCGTTACAGCTACAGGATACACATGAATTTAAAGGGGTATTTTTGGGATTGACCAACTGACCAGCAAACAGAGCGATTGAAGGAGCACAAGCTGAAACCAGGAGAAAGGTTAAAGGAGCTGAAGAGCGAGTGGAGCGTGAATGAGAGAGGAGGAAGGGAGAGGAAGGAATCCATTTCAATTCACAACTTTTTCCAAGAGACCTACTTCCTAGAGTGAAGGGCACGTGACTCTGGATGCAAAGCCTACACATTGAACAACTGCTATGATTCACAGTCTGTATTCTGCAAGTGAGTAAGTAAGACAAGCCCAGACAAGGTGGGATGTTGAACAAGTGAGTCCAGCCAAAACAACCAAAATCCCCGTGGGAGCGAGGCGTGTGAAACACACTGATGGCTGAAGCTGAGAGCTAAGCAAGCGCTCGGAAAAATATTGATCATCTGTTTTGACTTGTGGCTTACCCACACTGTGTTGTGGGGAATGTACACTGATGCAAGTACTCACGCGTAGGAAGGAGGGGAAACCCATGCCATAATAGCCTACGGCAAAGTAATCTGGTTTGGGCCGGATGACCTTCACTATGTTTTCATAGAACTGGGCTTGCTTCCGCTGATGGAACAAACAAACATTTGCACTTTTTAAATTTGACATGGTATTGGTGATTTTACTGTAAGATCACTGTGGTATCGATAAGGTTTTCTAGGTTAAATAAATACATCCCTGTCTTTTTCTCTAAATTATTTCTCTAAGTATATAATTTTAGAGTAACAGTCTGACATTTATGATATTAAAGTTAAACATGAAAATACTATTACTTACCAAGGATGCGCTCAGCTGCTCAAAGTCAAACATTTCATTCTCGTACTGTTCAGCCAGTTCTTTTCCCAAAATGATGGCCTCCTCCCACATCTATAAGACACAGAGAAAAAACAAAACAAACAAAAAAAAAGACACAAAGTTAACTATTCACATTTAAGGTAACATTAAACAGTCCTTTATCACTTATTGGAAATAAATAAGTGTCACTAATGCTTATCATTGACTACATCCATGTACCGATTTAAATTCTGTTATAATTGCGCATTGTATTGAAGCACAACAAACTTCATATTGATGTATTTTGTAGCACTTTAATGGTAAATTAATGATAAAAGTTACACCGATTCACTCTCCCTCTCTGTGATATCATCGACTTGTGCCAGGAACACTAATCTCTGAAAGATGACAAAACAAACCATAGCTGATAGAGTGAAAGAGCTGGATGAGAGACAGATTTTAAAGCTGCATCTGAAGTCCGGCGTGTGGAAACATTTTGGCTTTTGCACAAAAAGCAGATGTTCTCGACACGCTGTTTAGAAAATGTAAAGGTCAAATAAAATACGACGGCAACACGTGTGATTCTAGGGCATCTCGATCTAGATGAGCCAAATATTGTTCTTGAATCCCATTGGAACAATGGAAAATGATAAGTATCATATCACTGGAAAAACATGTTGTTACACTCCTAGCATGTCAATATTCATTTTTTAAATTATTGATGCTTTTCCACTTTGGAGAAGCATGGTGGTGCGTTTCCCCCCGTGATCCTCCAACACCATGGACTGGTGTGACAGAGAGATGTGAGCCACTCACAAACATGTTGAAAGGCTTCTAAGTGGCTTTCTGACAGGTCAGACATGGCTGAGATGATCTGGACCGGAGTGGAGGTGGAGCGAGTCCAGACTGCTACTCAGATCAGCCTGCCATCAGTAAAAGCGGCGTTGGCAACACCATCTGGGAGTGCTCTCTGGACGATTCTCTTAGAGAAACTTTCCTCAGCAGATACCCTTCTCTTTGCTGGGTTGGCGAAATCTTGCAGCCACCTCCTGATCATTCTGTGTATGTGTGTGTGTGTGTGCGTGTGGATGTCTGGCCATGGTTCTTTCAGCTTGCCGTCTCGCTGGCCTGTATCTTGCTGAGTGACAGTTCGTGAGAGAACTAAGAGGGTGGCTGCAAACACACACTGAAGACAC
>KV751339.1:1007311-1073566 GCA_001698575.1 Mola mola
TACAGGCTCAAAAACACTTTTCTCCTCTGAAATAAAATCTGAAGAGTAAGAATAATAAGAATAAGAATAATAGCTCAGTAACCATGTCCTATGCAACTATCTGAGGCACACATGAAATCATACAAAGATTTAAGTATGTTACTAAACTAATACGTAAGAAAAAGGGAAAGAAGAATGGGAAAGTCGGGAAAAAGTTATAACAGAACGTAGATGGTGGACACATAGGAGCCACATCAATGCCTGGTGGTTGTTATACACGTCTTCCTCCATAAGAACATCAGCTGAAAGAAGAATTTTTTTTTTTTTTTTTTACAATCCCTCTTCTATAAAATGGAAAATAAAAAGCCCAGTCTTCTTCAAAACCTTCCAAAAGAGGTATTTAACAGAGATGAGAGCGCCTAAAAATAGCATCCTCAGTGTCCATATTTCTCCTCTGTGTACCAGAATATGTGTGTGCGTGTGTGTCTCACCTTGCCCTTGTCAAAGTAGTTGATAATCTGCTGGTAAAGCTGATCCTTAAGTTGTCCTTGAGTGGTGGCCTGGTAGCCGTCTCTCTGGGTCAGGTGGGCTGCACACGGCTCGTCGGACCACTACAGAAGGCAAGTTAAGAATGAGATCAACACTGTGCAATACAGTCCAGAGGAAAAAAAAAAAAAAGGTGATGGGGTTAAAAAAAATCAATCACTGACTTATAGTTAATGCAAATTGGGTGAGATTCATGTGTAACTCTTTTTAAATCTGCCCTGCACTTTGACAGGGCAAGATTGAAACTTGCTAATGCCTACGCATTTAATATTTAGCACAAGTTCCCAAAATAGTGGTCCAACAGGGCTACCCCACTGGAAGGCAGTCCGGTGAAGTGGAGCAAGGGGGAGCACACAGAAGCATCACATATGCTCCTATAAACAATAAACATCAGTACTGAGTCATGCAGCAGCCTGATATTAATCATTAACATTTTTTGGAATCAGTGGGAAAACAAGAGAAAGCAGACTGATGCGAAAGAGAGAAACAACATAAATGTGGAGGTATATTATGAAATACTGGGCTCCACGGTGTTTTGAGTAACCTGAGGAGTTTTCTGAAAGTGCCCGAGGCCAGCATTTGATGAGTGAAAAAGTAATTTCTCTGCACATTGTTGTTACATTAAGATGGGGGCTGGGACGATCAGGTTATTGATTTATTTGCAGCTGGACTGTACCATTTACATGGCAAAAAAAAGCTCTCTGTATATTCATGGAGGGACAGTGACCCCACACTGTGCATACAGCGTGAGCTAAAATGCAGATACATCTCCGACTATCGCTGCATATTTATAGCCCATTATCATTATACTGATAAGGTAGTGCTTTTACTCTATGGCTTCTGGTGGATCCAGAATTGAATACCATTCACCCTCATTCTTTCTTGTTTATAAGCGCCTCTGTGACAATATGAAAGGGGAGGACATTGACTTTAAAGATTACACTGAAGAGCTTATTGGAGAAGAAAAGATTTATCCATACTCCGTTGGAACAAAATGAAATAATTTCTGCAATATAATGGTGAATCCCTCGTCGAAGGTATGCTCCGGAATGCCACAGCTGCTGGGAAATGAGCAGCATTAAAATAATAACAACACAAACAACTCCTGCAAATGCTACTGTGACTGTTGAGCGAGGAAAATGCGATTCAGTCACAGCCTGCTCTCCCCTGTTGGGACCTGTACAAAGGCTGAAGCAGCCAGCCATTTATGCAAATACAGATGAGATGTTGGATGAAACCATTTTGGATAAAAACGCAGAGAGGATTCCTAAATTCAGGGTATATCAGACTGCGAGTGGGAATAGACACTGCAGCCACTAAGTTATCAGTTCTGTGTTTGGATGTGATATACTAAAAATAAAATAAAATAAAATAATGGCCTAGACAACCATAAAAGTTTGGGTGTTAGAAGAAATACTTCATAATTGCTAATAAACATTGAAATTATGTGTGTAATATAAAATGAACTTGCACTGTAGGTGCAGAAGCCTACGCCTCTTCCATCTTAACCCCCCCCAGGTGCCTTGAAATGTGCTGTTTGGTGGAGGATTATTCACATCCAGCTCACAAAAGGACAGTAAAAATGCACCTTTATCTCGGGGCACCTCAGGTGGCTGCTGCCGCTTTCCCACCTTCCCTCGCTTTAAAATATATTTTGCTGTTTTTCAGAAAAGATCAGATACTAGCTCAGATTTGCATTGACTACGGAATGTAAAAAAGATGCCGTTCAGCAATGGCAATGCTGCACTCTCAGCAGGCATCTCATGCCGTGGCAGGATTAAAGAGGTGCGTCCCAATCTCTCTAAATCATGCGCATGTAGTTAAATGCCTGAGGTTAAACATCATCTGCCTCACAATAGCTTAACATTGTATTTGGCTTCTGCTGTCAACGCTGTTTGAGCTCTCTGAGAATATACATCCGCATTTGTTTGTTGTTGATTTTGTGTCTGTTTACCTTGAGCAGTTTGGCATGTAGCAGCAGAGTGTAGGCAGCCTCTGTGTAGTTGTCACACTCTTTGTGGAGGTCACACAGCTTGTACAGGTACCTGGCAGGAAATAACAGTGACTGACTGATTATGTCTGGGTGGCCACACTCACACGTGAACAACAGACAGAAAGTTAACTTTGCCAGGCTGATGCATTCTGACACTTGACAAACAGATGGGAAACTGTTTGATTTGGTGAGATTGTTGAAATGGAAGTGCATTTTAACAAAATCTAAAATTTCAGTCTGCGACTCTGGGGAAAGAGAACTGGGAGCAAAGGAATGACAATCTACAATATTTAGTCTTTGGGAGATAAATTTTGAGCTTAGCTGAGGAGCACAGCAGTCTCCAAAACTAAAGCAGTGTATGTAATGCAATGTCTCAACAGCATTGTCACGACTGGTTCTTGTAAGACTCCATCTTCTGATTCTGTTGTCATCAATTGTCTAATTTAATCTCATGTCATAATACCAACACATTTCTAACTCTCAAATAAGAGATCGACAGCTGGGCTTTGCGCACTATTTCCTACATCCTTCTATCACAGCTAATCTTTATCAGAGTAAATCAAAAAATAATCTTTTTAAATATCCAAGACTACCATGACCTGGATGACTGACAATCTTCACAGACAACTTCTTAAATATCAATATGGAGGTCCAGAAATGTGATTTATATGTACAAGGTTGGATATGATTTTATCTTACCTGATGTACATCTCCTCTCTGTCTATTTCCTTGTAAAAGTTCTAAAAGGAAAAAAACAAACATTAAAATGGGTTTATTGTTCATAGATTTCCAGTGAAAAAACAAATGGCATACTATCAACTAAAGGTTTAATGTACCATTTTTAACATTGCACATCTGTGTATACTGGATATGATCTATTCCTATTTTTAAAAAAGCATTATTATTGAGAGTGTGATAAAGTCTTAAAAAAACGCTCCTGGCTTTCAGCAGCCACACTTGTTGTAGCTACTAAATAAGAGCAAATTGGTAAATATCAGGGTCACAGTGGTGGGGCAGTCACGCTGCTCTCCTGGCTTAAGCTGAAAAACTTGACTTGAATGAGTCCTGTAGTGCAATGCCAATTCGTCATGTGAGGTGAAACTGACAGAGGCCAGGTGTTGCGGGTGAGCTGTTCCGGGATAACGCATGGAGGTGACTGTTGTTTCTCCGGTAGTCGCATATCATTATGGGCACTTTATTGTCAACATTAGTTTACTAACAGGTTCTCTCATCATTACTGGGCTTAAGTGTATTCAGGAACAGAAGAACCAAAGTCATCTTACGAGCACATTGACGGTGCAGCTCATGCGGTTTTCCTTGTTCTCGTCGTGCATGATGGTCCTGTAGTCCAGCAGCCTCTCCAGCAGACGAACCACTAAGGTGACAAAGTTCTCACCAGTCTTGTCCAAGTACTTGTGCTTCCTGCAGTGCTCCAGTAAACTGGCGTGTGTCGGTTTGGAGAGAATAGAGGAATACATAACATTGGCGCTCAGTATTTGTGTTGCCCATTAAAGCAGGGTTAGCGTACAACTGCAGCTGCATACAAGTATCACAGAAGCAAGCTGTGATGAGAAGCCGTGTGATCATCAGCACACTGTGATTATTTTCAGGAATGCTACGTTGCAATTAGCATTATCTAACTTGTAGGAGGCTCAGGCGTAATCCTGCCCATTAATCAGCACTTACATTTTCTGAAAGAGAACTTTGTACTGCTCGTCTCCGCGGCCCCCCTCCACCTCGTGATCCAACTTGGTGATGATCTCGTTCTCGAACTGCAATTAGAGCAGGCGTAAATAATCAGTGTAGCTAATTTTTCAATTCATTAAAGCCAACTCCCTGTCTCACTCCTGCTCTCTCTCTTTCTCTCTCTCTCAGCTGTAAAAATATTTGACAATGGTTTTTGATATTTTTTGTTTGTTATTTTTTAACAAATATTCAGACTTACTCAGTGCATTCTGCAATAAACTCAGTGGCATTTTTATGGACAATATTTTCTCGTATGAAATCAAGTTGTTTCTATTCCTGCTTGTTGCAAGAATTTCTATATGAGTTTGTTTTTTTTTTGGCTACTTCTATTGTTATTTATTTGCTCTTTTTTTTTTTTTGTACACATGGGTTACAGATTTTTTTTCTTCTTTCTCTTATTATCTAATGTTAAGGATGATTTGTACAACTGTAAAATAAACGATAGAGTAAAGACTACAGTGATTAGAAGTACATGTGATATGATATGTGATATGATATTTGGAATCTGGAACAGATTGTTTCATGTAGTGTTTGCCCGCTGGAGAATCCAATAGAGACTAAACAGGGTTTTTTTATATTATGTTAGGTTTTACTACTAAAAAAAATCTTCACTGATGTCTTGGTTTGCTTGTTTGTTGTTCCACAAACACAGAACAGGAGAGCGGCCAAGTAATAAAAGATATAAATGCTGCTTTTCTCTTAAGCCAAGGATTTACAGTACACACACTGAGCAGAAGAGAGATCGAGTAAAGGGAATATTACTAGCTTACAGCTTTAAAAGAGGTCAGGCCAAAGTGAAATTGATCACATTTCACAAAACAGAAAGAATAAAAAAGTGGCCCCCACCTCCAATGAGCCAATTCCTGAGCGATATGTTGATTTAATTAGTGATGGTCCTTTCCCTCCAGAGAAGGATGTTACTGCCTTCATGACTACAAAGGCTAGCGAGAGACCTGAGAGCAGCTTTGTGCTGCTTTAAAATTTGATACAAATACAATAAGCATCACATACTTAGGGAGCCCACATAAACATCACAAAGCGGAAAAGTGCCTGACACATCGTATGGCAGAGCAGCTGTAGCGAAACGGATTTGCTTGCACAGAAAAGCTTAATTCTGCACTGTAACAGGGCAGAACACCGAGTTCCATTCACCATTGCTGTTGATAATCGCGGCACAACAAAATTAAATTTGGAGAATTACAACTTAAGTTGTGAATGTTTTTTTTTTTTAACCAAGATGGACATCTGCAACATCTGCCCCACCCCCATTTTCCAGTTATGATTAGTCCTTATTAGTTACAGTTCCATCATGTTTAAGAGGACGCACCCGCTGGAAGCTGCATGTGAAGTGGAACTCGCACTGCATCATGTCGAAGAAGATGGGGATGGTGGCCTTCCGCAACTCTATCTCGGGAACTAGCGTCATCTCCAGGATAGGACCCACCATCTCTGGAATGAATTTTATCTTGTGGGGTCCTTAAGTAAAGAAAGGAAAAAAAAAAAAAAAAAGGTCATTACATCACAACCACGGCTTGGAAAAAAATGAGTACACCATACCATGTTGATTTTAATAGCACAAAAATGATCCTGCTGTAGATTTAAAAGCAGCGGTCAACAAACAAAATAAAACTGTGCAATACTCGGAATTTCCATGACGACTGTGCAATAAATAACTTAAAACATTTCGTGTAAAAAAACAAAAAACAAAACAGCATCAGGCTCATTAAAAGGCAGTGAATTCGTCAATCTAATCTGGTGAAAAGATTTAATTAAGGGATTAGATGGTGAAGATTACAATGAAAAGAAGTTAGGGAGGCACAGGTACCGATCCCTCAGTTACAATCTCATTCCATGGAGACCTGGCTGCTGAGTCTCTCTCATCACACAACGTAAAGCTTATTAACACTTTATTGCCTATATTTAACTGGTGTTCTGCTGTGTTGACTTATAATGAGTGAAAGAGTACTTAGTTGGAAGATAATTATAAATTGAAAAAACAACACTTGTGTCACGTGCCAATTGCCAGCATTCCGCTGTCAAGGCTTTCATGAGTGATCAGTGAATTCATTCAGATCTAAATGTTTGTTTTCTGTCACAGCTAAAGATGAACAACAAAAACACAGGGAGCTGATTAAAATTACCTAGATTGTACCACATGCCCCTGATTTCAAAGCCGATTTGTCTTCTCATGTCCTGGTACCTGAAACACAAACAAGAGTCAAATGATAAAAAGGTTCTATTCAAATTATGCATCCTTTCGACTCAAGAGTTAGCTCAATGAATGCATTAATTATTCTTTAAATGGTGAACACAAGGTAACACATTCATTGTTGGAAGTTTTCATGTCACCTATATAAGTAAAATTAAAAATAAAATTGTGCTGTAAAAATACTACACTACAAGTAAAGCAAGTAAGTATTGACAGTAAAATTAATCAAAAGTCAAGGTACTCATTTTTAGGGAAAAAAGTTTCTTTGTCACTATTTTATCTCTATATATAACACTGATATTCCTATTATACTAACCACTCTTAATTGTCATCGTTCACGGAAAACCAAGCACTAAATTTTCATGTGGTTTGATAAAGCCCATTTTTTTAGCCTTGTGGTAATACATCTGGTAGCTAATTCAAGATGGTTTTGAAATAATTCTGCAAGGACAATTATTTTGAACCCAAATAGTGGGTTTTTAATCCTCAAGGTCATTTGAATATGGAACTTTCAAACTAGGAGACAGACAGGGTATGACAAATTGTAATAGCATTGAAAATACAACAATAAATCAAATAAAAGTATCTTGAATATTAACAAGTATATTACTTGACAAAATACATTAAATCTACATTACACCACTGAACCCTCTACATACTGTATATCTGTGTCAGTTGTTGCTTAGATTGCAGATTTTTTCAGACAAAGCAAGAGACAGACTGAACAAAAAACAGACTGTAAGATAAGAGAAAAGTAACACAAAACAACAACCTAGTGAGAGCTGTTGTTTTTAATCTGACACATTACTCTAATTCCAGCCAAGGTCAATATATGACTGATGCATGCGTATTTCTTGCTGCCTTCCATTAATGAAATAAATAAATCCTGAATGACCCCCGTTATGTAAGCATGTGCAGCGCCATGACCAGCAAAAGATTTTGTAGCTCTGACATTATTAGAGTAAGAACGCAAGTCCAATTGTGCAAGGTTGAAATATATGTACTGGGAAGTCTATTCTCTGTCTTCTATTCATTGGAAGCAATGAAGCAGATAATTTTTCTTGTTATGACTTCAAATTCGGCTCGGAGAGTTGCCCATTCCCATGTACAACAAAAATTTGCAAGAGAAGCTGGGAGGATCACTTCTGTCCTGACTTTTTATGATGCTGTTCCGAATGAAGGCTTATAAACTGTTCAGCTCTGCCGCGTCTGGGTCATGAACCAATCTCCACAAAGGCTTTGAGCCTCGACTTCTTTGCCACACAGGCCCAGGTCGCAGAGAGGACACATGGAGAAGTGCAGAAGACGTACAGCTACAGTGAGAATAACAGAGCAAAACGGGCTCTGTGAACCCGCTCATATGAAACAAAAGTAATAAATTGAACTGATTGACATTTGATAAGAAAAGAGCATAAGTTCAAGCCTGAAATCATTTTTTAGCTTAAGTATATACAGGAGGCAATGACGATAACAGTCCTGATGGAGCTGCTTCTGACTGGCTTTTACCCTTTTTCCACTGGACTGAAACAGCACGTTTTTAATGCATTTTCACTGCTGGCTCCTTTCACTGTGATATTATGGCTCTGTTTTGAAGAAGTGACAAACCCTCACAGTTTCTGTCTCCATGTAAACCATGAAGCTGAATCAATCATTTAAAACAGATAAAAACCAAACCAAACCAAAGTGTAGCAAATCTGAGGCAAGCGATACCCTAATAACAAGGCAGCTGCAACACAATGACAGAGCAGTAGGAGACATATTTCGAATAAAAACAACTGTTAAGTTGACTGTTAAGTCAATTTCACAAACGGCTCTTTCAGTGCAGGGGACAAAAATGAGTGAGGACTGTAGAGTGACCAATGGTCTTTTCAAACTCCAAGTTAAATAGCTCACACCCCTTTGAGGGGTGTCAGAGACTCAGCAATAACTGTTTCCTGTCTTCCAGCTGGTGGCGCTGCAGGTGACGGTATTGTTTACAAAGAATGACACCAGTCTGACATCGCACTATGACAAAGGAATGGCCCACCTCTGTGTTCTCTTCCTTTAACACTGACACCTTAGCATGACATTGTAGAGAGCTAAAAAGATGGAGGTGGACATCTCTCCTCACCTGTAATTAATATCCATTTAGAGCTCCCCCCACACTGCGACATTTCAGAGAAACTTGAGCCCTGACCTAATTCTGAAACCTAACTGATTGTTTTGCCAATATCCCACAAAGACACGCTAATGTATTCTGACAGAGAGGAGAGGAGCATTGAAAAAATCTGAAGCAAAGATGCTGTGTCACCTCTTTGGAGCCTGGTCAGGTCAAAAGCCTTTATCAAATTTAGCCATCAAACGGAGGAGCATAGCAAACCCCTAGGATTGATTCTTAGGCAGAATGCTGGCAGGATGATAAATATAAATAGATGCCCGCCTCTATAAATTACAGTAAAGCTGCATTGGGGGACAAAAAGAGAATTTGTAATGTGTTACATATCTCATATTCAAATGATTATCCATACTGTACAATGTGTGCGCGTTTAAAAAATGTATTCCTGCGCATAACTGTGTGTGCCAACAACATGCATGCACATGTGCCAGCGGAAGCACGTGGGATTGTGCTTCACATATGGATACACAGATGACTGCTTAGGAGAGATGCCCTTATCTGAGCGGAGACAGATGCAAGGTGCTGCTCTGTCACACTCCTCTAGGCAGCGAGACAGGCAGCTATGACTGTTGGCTGTCAGCACCTACAACACACACCTGTCAGTTAGGGGGCAGGAAGCTCTCGGAAAGGTTAACTAAGAATAACAGGTCTACAGAAGTACAGTGGTGAGCAGCATGAGGGGCCAGGTCTTTCAGCAGCTTGTGCTGTGTAATGCAAATCTGGGTCAAGTGACAGAAATTTGAGAAGGGAGGAAATGGATGTGGAGGCATGAGAAGAAAAATAACAAGAAATCGAGGAAAAAAGGAGGAGCAAATGCAGCAAGGGAGGAAAAAAAGTGACAAGCGATGGCCTGTAAGAACGGATGAGATGTGAACTAAGCCTGAAGCAGAGGCAGTGTGAGATGTTCACAAAATCTGATAATATGACAGTCAATCACGCCATCACTCATAAGCACACATGATGACATTGACATCCTCGCATGCTCATTTACGAAGCTACCTGTACTTGTAAGGGGCAATTTGTACGATCCAGCTAATTCTTCAATTTAAAATGTTATCAATATAATGTTAAGAAGTAACATTTCCATGCTTGGCCCAAATGCACATTTTTTTGTCTTTTCTTTTATCACGAAATGTGCCAACGTGAGGGGACAAACAAGAGATGCCCTGAGCATTTTTAATCATGGAGAAGTTACAGCCCACAATAGGGCTATAGGGAAATGTGTTGTCACATCACAGTGCATTCTGGGAAATGCAGCATATTGGCAGCTATCAGATTTGTTTTGCTGTAGGCAGACTAAGTCACCCATGCTAGCAGCCAAGTGCTCGTACTTGCTGTTTTATAAGTTATACTTAATTATTGGTAGACGCTGTGTGAGATCCATCATTAGCAATCATGTGGAGCTGTCTCACATTTAGCCTAACAGAGATGTTGATCTGAGAGCTGATTCATGTATTTCTCTGTTAATATTACATGCATTTGTACACTGTACATACAACTTCGTAGATTTATGATTTCAGAATTGCTCTGCTCTGTAAGCACGGACACCACAAAGTAGGTATGAAGCACATCAGGAGTGTTTAGTTGAGGTAGCAGGTCAGGATCGCTGATCTACTCTTTCCTTGGAATCTTGTAGGGATGAACCACATTCATCTTCCTCAAATACTGGCTCCTTACCCTTCAAATGCTTGTCCTGGTAAGTTGTTTTCTCTTTTTTGAGTTTTGTGTTCATTGCAGTCTTTGTATTTCACTCGATCTCGCTCATAAGCAGCGCTTATGTGGCTGCAAACATGGCTGATACGCCCCATAATGCACCGTGCTGACGGCATCGTTCTAAGGCCCATTGACACGGAAACTGAAACTAAACGAAATTCACCTCATCTTAAACATCTGCTTTAGGAAAAAGATCACGTTCATGTAAATGAACAATTAAAACAACAGTAAGTTTTGATTTGCTGTCTGGTGTGAGATTACTTTAAACAGGCTCTTGCAGGAAAATTAAGACATATTTTAGTTAAGAATTTTCATTGAAAAGATAGCCCTCCATACCATTCCTCAATCTTCAGGTATCCCTCAGTCCCAAAAAGGTTGGAGACCCCTGGGCTATTGCATTGCTGTGCAATATGAGATACACCCATTCACTGCGTTGAGTATATGGGTGCATTGCAACTGTGTAGCACAGAGGAATATTTAAATTTAGAAGGGTATGAAGGCTGGGAACACATATTGTGGAAGTGCAATAGTAAGTATAACAGATTTCCAGTACAGAGAGGAGCAGAGTAGGGGAAAAGGAAGCAATCCATGCAGCAACAGGCAAGAGAAGATCGCAGAAACAAATCACACAATATCAATCACTCCGACAAAACACTCAGTAGGGAGTGAGTCATATAGAACAGAAGGAGAGATAACGTAGATAAAAATGAATGAAAGAGCAGAGAGAGACCATGGAGTGAACCAGCAAGCAAATATGGGAGGTAAACAAACACTGAGTCATTTTTTAACAAATTCAGTGAACAACCATCTAAACAAGCTAACTGAGCTACAAAACTAGTAGCGATTGGGTGGCGGATGGCTGAAGGTGAGCCCAACATGATTTCAAACTGTTCATATGAGTTAACTTTTACATTACCAATTCACTTTCCTATCTGGTGTGTTTCAAGATAAAATATTATACGGTCATTTCAGCAACCTTTATTTTGATACAGCAGGTGGTGTGCTTCTTTTGTGTGGGCTTGCATGTAATGTTATTATAGCCACGGGTTATGACGAATATGTGTTGGAGCACCAGATGCATAATGATAATAAGGAATAGGAATCTCAGCTCATGCTTGCCTTTATCCTTGATGCCAATGCCAAGCGGGTTCCAGTGCTAATTTATAGCCAATACCAAGTAGAATCACTTTGCTGCTGTAGAACAATAAAAAAACACTTTTATAAAAGGCTGGTGGCAGGGATATTGTCACCACTGACCATGGTGACCTAGCTACCATTTTCAACTGTATGTTAAAATTGGCAGCTATGTGGTTTTACTTGTGTAGTATGAAATGGAACTTATCCATAGAAGAATTAATAAGAAATTTGCACATCCATCCATCTATTATCTATCACTGCTTATCCTACACAGAGTTGTGGGGCTGGGCCTAACCTAGCTGTCAATAGTGGAAGGTGAGTACGTCATGAACAGGTCAACGATTCATTATAGGGCTGACAAATAGAGACGGACAACCACACACACTCACCTTCACACCTAGGGGCAATTAAGAAAAACCGATTAACCTAAATTGTATATCTTGGAATGCAAAGCCAAGCAGTCACAGGGAGAACGTGCAATATAGGCCCCACATAGGCCCAGAATCCAGTTCAGGAATAGAACCCAAGACCTTCTTGCTATGAGGCAACAGTGTTGACCACCACCGCAAACCACACCCCTCACAGTGGTTAGGAGGAAACAGCCTATCTCCGTGCACCAGCCAAGAACCAGCAGTGGAACCAGCTTGGAAAAGGCCTTTGTGAGTACATTCTAGCGTCTAAGTCTAGAAATGAGCCAATAAAGGGACAGAAACTTCATAAAGAGCCCAGGGTGACATGTGACACAGGAAAAAAGCTGATGCTCCACTCATCTGTGATTTCACCTCTCTGTTCTCTGCTCCTGAGCACAGCGCAGTAATTAGTACTGCAGGCAGCACAGTCCATGTCGCAGCACAGGGATACAGGACACAGAGAGGAGTGAGGTAAAAAAGAGAGGATGAGTTGTAAGTGGAGGAAGGCAGAGACAAAGGAGGAGAGTGGGCAGTAGGGGTTATGATTTTCGAATATTCAAATACTCAAAAAAAATCATAAAAATTAGAAGAGTTGCATGATTGTTTTGTCTGAAAATATTTATTTTCCCCAAAATATATTTATTTTTGTTTTCGCCAGCAGACTTAAATATCGCGATAACTGGTGATGTCACATTACTTCCGGTAAACATGCGTAGCACCGTTTTTCCAACTGGAGATCAATAAAGCATTTGTCAGAGTTTCAAGTGCCGCTGCTTCCTACAGTAGCTATACGAAAAGCAGAAACATGCAAAGATGACCACAATTGTCAAAAAGTTCTGTATAGAACTTGTTCAACAAAATAAATGAAAATGAGGTGCAGTGTAAACTCTGCCAAGGCAAAACTGGCACATAACACATTGGCAACAACTATGCTGTCATTTGAGAGTGAAGCCCCTGGCAAAAAGTGGGCCGTCGCCCACAAATCAACCATCCACCATACCTGTGTCACTAGAAAAAGTATGTTTGATGACTGACTAATTTTGTGGAGGATGAGGGTTCTCAGAGTTTGATGGCATTTGACCAGGCGGGGAATGGAAAGACAATTACATCACGACTGGGGAAACTGTGTGATGATAATGTTGCTGAGCTCTGCAGCAGTTTGACAAGTGTTGAAAAACTGTCCCTGACCACAGATCCGTGCACAGCATTTACAACTGAGTCGTAAAATTTGTTTTGTAGAAATTGTCATCAGCATTTTTGTGACTTACTTGATGTCAGCGCACATTTTGCCGTGATGTAGTATGCGATTCTGTCGTGTTTGTTAAACGAAAGATAAGTTGTGTCTGCGTATTGATTTTTTTTTGCTGTTATTAAGCTTCAAGAGTGCATAATTGTATGACAGCATGATTCCCGTTTTGGAAGGGAATTAATGCATTTCTGTCACACATGTTGCTTTTCATTTGTTCATTATATCCTCTGACAGGGTTTGTGTGTGCAGCATTTGTGCTTGAAATAGTTAGAAAATGAAGAATGAAGGTGAAGGAGGAGTGCTAAACACTGCATGATATGCCTACACTCTGGAGGCTGCCTGGTTTTATTTGAATGACATAGTTGGGAATTTCAAATCATTAAAAAGCAAAACAAAGATCTGTCCTTATTATACTTATGACAGGAACAGCAGTTCTCACGGGTGTGAATCAAAATGCATTTTTTTTTTCTGGGAAGAAAGGCAATGAAAGGCATGATGGTGGTCGGAAGCGTCTTGTTTATTGTGCTTGGCCGTTTGTGTTAGGCTGTTCAGGGCTGATAATAACTAACTGACCAAGGAGCAGCCACACAGTGGACCGAAAGGCTGTATGATGAATGTTTTCATTAGAAAAAAATATCCTCCCAAAGAAGAGAATATCCAAAATCCACATTTGCCCAGAAAGCATTTACAAATTTGGCTGCATTTCTGGACCGTATGAGAAATACTAATGTAGATGAATGGCTTTCTGTAGATATCGGCAGTGAACGATGGAGGAAATGAACAATTCTGAAATAGTCTTAAATGCAAATTTTCATCTGGAATAAATATCTAAAAATAGATGGATTTAAAATTTTTGCCAAAACCTCTGTGATGATACCAACATTTCCTCACTGTATCTGCTGAGAGAATAAAAACAAAAAACAAAAAATGCTTGTGGGAGAATCAAAACACCTGTATCTTAATTCCAAGAGGGGATTCCCAACTTGGCTGATACCAGGATTTGAGTGAAAAATGTGCTCTCATTAAACCCTGGAGTTACTTTGAAGCTCTTCTTCTTGGTTCAGTAAGGTATGCAGTGCTGGGTATCCCTACAAATCGTTGTGTGATGAATTATATAAAGCTTGTGTGCAATGAGTACATTCTGCGGATCGAGAGAGCGGCTGTACTCACTTGTGGAAGATCTTGGCTCTTTTGTCGCTTGAGAAGTTCTCTAGCTGCAAAGACTCCTGGGTGAGGAAGGCAACAGCCAAGTGAAAGTAGTTGTTCCACAGCTTGGACAGAGAGACAGATGGAGACAGTGCATCATAAAAATGTTAAAACATTAAACTCACAGTCTAAGACGCTCTTTTACAGCAATATCATCCAGTAAGGTACGCGGGCTAGACTTTACACTTTTAATAAATCAAAGGGTTTTGATGAGATGGATAGATTTGTGGATCTTGAAGCTGTCCAGGAGGAGAGAGAGGTTGGTGATTTAGGTCACTGGTCTCCAGAGTGTGTAGTGTCAATCAGAGGAAAACAGCTAAAAGGAGAGTTCCTACAGCTAACGTTCTTCACAGTTGTGCAAGTTGTCCATGTATCCATTGGAAATACTGTTAGTACGTAAAAATGAGTATGTCTATGAGATAAAGCAAATGACTATTTAAGCTGCGACTACTGAGCTGTGGTTTAAAATAGGGAAAACCAAACGCTTGATTCATACATCCAGAAGAGAGCCCCAAGTGTTATGAGTCTAACTGAAAACAGGGTAATCATAATCAATCCATGAAGGCTTTAAAAGCCCACAGCAGTTTAGCTATTTACAACATTAACATTCTTTCATATGCCAGACATTTATGAAGCAACACGAAAATATTGCTCTACGGGGGCAGGTTAAAATATTCTGAAATGCACATCAAATTGCCAGCCATTACAATGTAATTGATGTTCCTGCCACAATTTTATCTCTTCGCTTCAAGTGATGGCTTTTTTCCCCCCACAGTTATATTGGAGCACACACTTAAAATGCCATTTAAATTCTTGCAAAAATCCCGTTAATAGCACTTAAAATCAAAATCCTTTAGTCAAGGCTATGACTTGACTAATGGAACAACATGTCCGGGAGCGTGGGGTGAGTTGGTATCAAGGAAACTGTGACTTTCAACTCTTACCTGCAGCTCAAAGTTTGTTTGATCCAGAAATTTCTTGTTCAACACTGCTGCATATTGATTAATGGCTCGTAGGAACACTCTGGAAAGATAAGAACAAAGTGCGTGGCATTAATCTACTTATGGATAAAATAAAGCCTTTTACATTCAGTAATTACTGCTTACATGAGCTTAAGTTACATTCAGGCGAATCCAAAACCATTTTCCTTGCCTCAGACGTTCATACACATGGCCCAAGCAAACAAGAACGCACACAGCTAATAACCGGCAGGACAGTCTCACATGTGTTAAGTGTGAACAAACCAAAAAAGTTCAGCTACAATTATTTTACTAGTAAAGGACCTTTAAATGTTAGCCAATTAAAGTTACATGAGTAAACGATTATATTTAACTTAGATTTGCATCACATAATTTATCAAACCATTAATTATTATTGTTATATAGGAAATGTGAGCAGTGCAATTAGAAAAAAATACATCTGAAAAAGAATAAATTAAGGATAAATAAGAGTAATAAATAAATTAAAAATGTAGTGTGCACAGCCTATAGGACACTAGTGCTGGCTGAAGAGTTAAGTTTAACTTAAATGTAGTTCTAAGGGAATTTTTGGCTGACTGCTACTTTTCATCTGCAGTCCTCAGGCATTAGTTTTCGAGGACAAGCCTTGTTTATTATGGATCATTTCATGGCTCCAGTTGCTGAGGGGAAACCTTCGTGCTGACTCTGTACAGATATAATTCCTTAAGACTGCGGAGCGCGGCACTCTTTACAAAAATGAACACGCGAGAATAAATGTGTATTCTCAAGTATAACAAGGCAACAACAACTACTTGGTGAAGAAAAGGCATAAGTTTACAGTAATGGATGAGAACTGTGGTTACTGATGCCAAAAGACGAGCAGAGCACCTCCACCAACCACAAGAAATAAGACAAAAGCATCACTTCTTCCACAAGACCGAGATTTACATTATGTACTGAAGAATTACATAAACTCATTAGTTGCTTAAAGCTGAAGCCAGGCAAAGAGAGAAACAGCGGTTTGCACTTTAAGGAATAATAAATCTAGTGAAAAAAAAATAAGTGCTTACAGCAGGGGTGAGACATAAGTTGAACCTTTCTCAGACAGATTGAGGTTCATAAGGGCTGTAGGCATTCCAGAAAAAAAAAAAAGAGGCAATGAGTAGACCTTAATGAGAGCACTATCTGGTGGGTCGACCCACTCTGATGTTGCAAAATTAAATGTTAATAACTTAAGTGGCATAAAGCTTTTAGAGGGGAATTATGATTTCTTTCTTACAGTCAGAGGCCTGTCTGCTATTTAAACTTCTGTTCCTGTGCCAGGAACAGAAGTTTAAATGCAGCAGCAATGTGTGTTCTAATCTATACCCAGAAGTCAGGTATTTTCAAACACAAAATAGAAAATAGTTACCTATAAAAATTAACAAAAACAACAACAACAAAAAAAAACTTGAACATTCCATGTTCTTGTTGTTTCTCTAACTGCAACAAATGATTGGAACGAGCACATGAAGACACATCAGATAAAATAAATGGAAATGAACAACAAGGTGAAACAAGGACAATTGCTATGCCATGTAAACGGAACGGATTTCATGAGCGGGCCGTCACACGGTATGAAGATGTAATGCTGGTGTAACTGACAGTGGCAGGTGAGCAGACATCTGCTGCATTTGTAATGGCATTAGCTAAACCCCTGCTTGAACTAGGTTTCGCTGTAGGAATTAGATCACATCATCTTGGAGTCTGCGTGGCAGAAAGGGCTCCCCGTCAGACAGATGGAGGCTGGGGTTTCCCCTCAACGCACCGTCAGACTGACCTTGAACTGGAATAATCCCTGTTGAGACAGCAATGCTGCGGGATCTGGGATATTTTAAAGCCAGACAATATTCATGTCCCACATTAATCTCCATTGCTGACGAAATGCTAACCGGGGCCTAACATGTGATTTGTGTCGAGTCATCTTTATCATTGGCTGGAAAAGGTTAACCGTCATTTAACACCTTTGGATAAGCCATTATAATTCCATTCCTCTGGTTTTCCTTCCTCTGATTGAGAGACTGCCCCCACCCACATCTCATAAGCCCTTAAACAGCCTATTACCACCATCCTGTCTACACGAGCGCAGGCTCTGCACACCTCACTCAATTTTCTGCAGGTGTGAACATGTCAATATAGTTGATACGCTTAACAATAAGGGGGTCATGATTTACAGTTTTTAATTTTCAAAATTCTTCATCTTAAATAAAAACAAATTGAATGAAGATGTGTGGGGAAACATGCACACTGTCCAGTATTAAAGAGCGCACTGATTATTATTATTATTATTATGTTCATTTTAACAATGGCTTAATATGTAAATGTTACGATAGCTGGCTGGAAATCAGAGTCTGTTATTTTAAATGAATTAATATGCATTGTAATTAGTATTAATGACGTTATCGCCTGTGTTTGTTTATAAAGGCACTGTGTTAAGTTCAAAACTACTGTCGGTTGCTGTCCTGTCGTTATTGTGAAAACTGGTTTTCTTCAAGAACAAAACCAGACTGGGGGTTTTATATTTTATTCAGCACTGACAAAAAAGATATTTATTACGACGAAGGGATTACAAATTTAAGATAAATTTGAACAGAAAATACCAACAATAAGCGCTGCAATGCTAAGGCTGTGGTTCAGTTTTAACCAAATTTGATTGACGCAGGCTAGTTTATAATTACCAATTTTACAGACAAGCATACAGCTCCCAGTGCTGGGTCAGAAGGCCAGGGAAAAATGTGAGATCAAAATTCTTTGCAACAAAAAAACCAAAAAAACCCCATCTCTGCCAGTGACACTTCTTCACAGTTCCACAACAACTGGTTGATCATGCAGGTAAAGGAAACCTCCCACTCTCTCTAACTGAATAATTTGTACATGGGATGCATTTCATAAAAAACAATTCAAGAGTGCCTCTCTCTCATGTTGCAATAACGTAAACCTCATTGAACCTCAAAACCTATTTTCAGCCAGCAGTTTGCATGAGCTCAGACATACAATGGCCTTTAGCACACAGACAGGACAGTTCCTCTGTGAGCACATCCTGCCATTAATTAAAGTGAAAACCATAATGAGGCAGATGAAAATAGAAGACAGTCCTTCGTGTGGGTTCTGACTAATACACTCTAAAAGAAGGCCATTAAGGGCAGTCAGAGCTATTTCCTTAAAATAAAGGCATTACATTTTAAAATTATGTTGTGACAGACTAACAGAAACTCTTCACTGTCTGTCTGTTAATCTTAGAGGAATTACTCAGAAACAAATTACTGAGCAGTCTATAATTAATTGCCATATTGATTTCAGGGAATATTCTTTGTGCAGACACAGTGATATGAGTTCGAATCGAAACTGTCTACATAAGCGAACATTTACGGCATATTATACCGTCATGAGGTCCCATTGCTCTTTTAAAGTTGCATCATTAACACAGCAAAATGCATGCACCACGCCGCAGATGGAAAATAAGAAGCTAAGACGTAGAGGGACAGACCGTGACAAACCAGTTCTTTGTAACTCCCTTACAACTACAAGGAAAGTGTTAATGACTTGGAAATTTAAGCTCCTACTAAAAATGTAATCAAAGGCATACCAAGTGGATTTTGTGTTTGGTTTACGCCTTCAGCTACGACAGCAAGCATTTGTGGGGACACCCGAGAAATGTGTCATTTGTAAAAACAGCCTGTCCTCTTGTTGAATCTTGTTTTTCATCTGCAGATTCAGAAGGGAAATCGAGGTAGCTGCAATCAGTGTCAGAAATCACAAGCTATTCCCATTATGTTCTTAGGGAGACAAACAATAACTTTGAGTTCCTTGATTGCCAATTAGGCAGCGCATGAGCAAGGCAGCACCTCCTACACATGAGAGTCATTCTGACACTGTATACATATGGTATCATTAGAATAAATGCTCTACATCAACACTGTCAGCGTCAGGTAAATCACCCCATTACTGCTGATTGATGGGCACGCAGCACATTTACATTTCACTCTTTGCACACATTGTTGCCTTATAAAGGTTATTAAATCAGTAAACCTCCTGCAGCCGTGGTACACAGACTTGAGTTGCATCTGATGATCTGCATCAAAGACACCTACATATATGCTAATGAAAAGATATCAGCGAATCATGCTTGCTAATTGAGTTCAGGGAGCATCCCTGATAATGATCACAACCTATTTATAAACTATTGCTGAATAGCTGGCGTATCAGCCTCTGCTCAGGGATAAGTCAAGGTCAAAAACATCCATTATCAGACCAGTTTATTAAATTAGATTACCTTTATTTTGGACACCTGATCTTATATCAAAAATCCATTTATCCATCAACAGACTTTCAATCAAATTCTCTCCTAAGCATTACGGCTTGGTGGTGAATCTGAAATGTGGAGCATGCAACTCTCAGTACAATTTATCATGGCTCTTCAGATGTACTGTAATAGCTTGGGAGAATTTATACTGCACACAATGCCCAAGGGAGGCCAAGGGAGGCTAAGGGACGCTCAAATGACTCTGATCTACCACTGAGTAGAGTTTAAGGACGGCTCTCATCTGTTTGGACCTTTACATTTACACTGAGTGGGAAAGACCTGCTCATTCCCCCTCTTCGCTTTAACATTTAAACCACTTAGCAATAAAGAGCTCTTGAGCCAAGCTGGGATGACACTGCAAAAGTAAAATATCTGCACCACATACAAAACAGGTCCTATATCCTAAAAGTGAAATCCATTGTGTTTTTTTATTCGGAAATGTCAAGCGGTGACCTGTGGAGTGTACAGACAAACAACTTATTGTGTAAAGTAACAAAGTATAAGGACTTCAGTACAAAAAGCTGAGTCGATTTTTAGAAAATAAGTACTTTTTTTTTGCACCGTTTTTTTTTCTTTTTCTTTTCTTTTCTTTTACTACATTTTTCTCACAAAGTGATTATTTTACTCTGCTGCATTACTATTGGACATCTCGTTAAAATATAAAATCTCAATTTAGTTCCAAGTCTCTGATCATCAGCATTTGATTTTTTGGACAGTGCATACTCACGCAAGATCAAACGACTGGCACGCTCTCTATTCATATATCCAGCCATGGCTTAAGAGGCTCCTGTGACTGGTTGCTTCGGAAAAATGGGAGCAAGCGAAAACAGAAAATGTTTGGGTCATAGATTAACGATCTTTCTATCTGTATACTAGAAATCCAATCTGGCAAAAACAGAATGCCTTGGTTGCAAAGGTTGTCAATGTTTCATACAAGAACAGGCTCCTCACACTGTATCTGGTTCTTTTCCATTTGCCCAAACAAAGGCAAACCAACACTTTCAGATGTATTGTTCTCTGAGAACTCTGCCCTCTGGTGGCCAATTAATTCATCCTCTGTCTTAGTTTAATTTGTTTCTATTGATTGTTGCAGTTGTGTTACTGTGTCACCTTGGAGTTAAAGCTTTTCAATCAGGAAATCTATCACTTGGTGTGTGACACGTGGTCAGCTTGCAGCTCCAGCTTTCTCATGTTTTCCATTCCCTGTTGTCTGGGAAATCACCACTTTTAAGTTCTATTTACATTCTACAGTTAATTGCAAAGTCATGTAATGTATTTTGGCATGACACAATTGAGTATTTTCCCAATTTATATGTATAAATTAGCTATGAATGGCTATGGCATTTTCTGCTGCGGCTATTTTTAAGCTTTGTTGTTGCCTCAAAGCTGTAGCATTTTGTTTAATGTTTATGATGAATTTATGTCAAATTATGCACTACTGAGGGTGAATCATTTGACCGTGCTATTTTGTGTTAATTTATTTTATGATTGTGTTTGTCATTTTAACAGCATGCACCAATTAGTGCAAAATGTTTGTGTTGTTTCAGTTTTACAACAATGAATGACAACAGTAAAGAACATTCAACTTTACTGAGATGAAGCCTGTTCTTTCTATCTGTTAGGACACACACTGAGGACAGAATAGACACTATGAACATTAATTCTATTCAAACATTTGTTAAGGAAAAAATTCAGCTGCAATAGATAGCGTCAACCTGTAGGGACTATCCATACCCCTCACAGAATATTTAGAATTCAAACACCTGTCTTAAAGGACAAGTGTGTAAACATTAGCAGCATCTAGTACTGAGGTCGTAGAATACATGAAACGGAGCGCTGCCTTACTGCTTCCTCCCTCTCTGAGCATGTAGGAGAATTAGGGTGGCCATCTGTGTATGATCCTCCATTTAGGTGAGTGTTATTGTTGGTTGTATTTCAGTCCCACCATGGTTTATAAATGTGAAAGCTTTTTGTTTCCTGTTGGGTAACATAGTAACATGGTGGTGCAAGATGGCACTCTATGTGGAAGGGGGACCAATCCTAGGTAACTAAAACATTTGTTTGTCTGAGATTACATATACACTGCAGTTTTTGCTATAAGGTGATTGCAAAATAATGTTAACACAAGTATGAAGATTATATAAAATGTTTGCAGATAGATATTCTTAAATTTATACCCACTGGTCTTTTAATACTAATTGAAAACACAACTTTACACCCTAATACATTTTTTTTTGGCGGGGGGGGTTTGTTTTGAGTTACTCTTTAATTCATGGGATTATTGCGATAAATGAGGTATGTTGTTATTTTGCACAGCCATTTTCTCAAAGAATTTACAGAAAACAAACTATATCATCAAATGTATTTATATTAAGATATGATATTATCACTATTGTCATACTGCTACATTTAAACACAAAATCTGTTGATGCTTGCATGGCTGAAGCCTGGTAAGAAAACATTATATGCTGGCTGGATAAATTTTTGACCCTATGTGGCCCGAAGTTAAAGTCCATAATTAGAAATGAGAGCTCTTAAGGAATAGTTCTAACTATCAGAAATTACTGACACCCAGAAAACCCTTGGGAGAAAATTGCTGTATTTTTATGAATAAAGCCGCGCTGATGACAAAGAGCAAGTAAAAAGTTATTTACGAGTGCTTGTGAGCTAGCACGTATTTAATGTGTCTGTCAGATTGTATAAATTACAGAGGAAGAATATATGATTTCTGACTAACCCCACAGGCCAGTTAATGCCAGATTGCACAGCGAATACTGTGAAAAAAGTCCATTTGACTTGGCAGCAGCAGGCAGTGTGATTCCAGCATCGAAGCTGAAGAGTGCTCGCTACTCCCAGCCTATAAAAACCAGAGTTCCGAGATGAAAAAAATGACAGCTGAAGTTGTTTTTCATCCAGGCAAAAAGTTTGTGAAGAGGTGACCAGATTACTAATGAGGCAGCACGGGCTGATGCAGACATGACTCCAAATATTAGCAGGTATATAACTAAAATTTTAACATTTTGTCCTCTGTTTCACTGTTCATCTTAAACACAGATATGCATGTAGAAAACTAGAGCATTATGGACTTTTGCTCCCACAACATTAGGAAGAAAATGCTGAAACTTTATGAAAAACTATATAAAAAGGGTTTCATTAAGTTTTAACATGGACTCACAGCTTCAACAGCGGCTGCAAACAGTGCTTGAGATATTCATATCATGGGCACTTCTTTAGCCACTGTTGTTTGCAGTGTGCATCAATGTCGGTTTGAATGCCAAATCAATTACACATCAGATACGCAGTCGTGAATTGGGACCATTTGGTTTAGCAAAATGTTGATCTAAAGACAGACAGGGTTAGTAAAGCAAAAAGGACCGTCCATCAAGTGTACAGCTAAATGTCAGTTACGTTCAGAGAGATAAGACAGAAATGAGCTACAGCATATTTACTGGGCCTCCAATGAAGCATCTTCCTCACTGTAAGTAAGTAATAACCATTTTAAAGCCAACTGATTAAGGATTTGCTTGTCTGCCAGCACATAAAGATCAAGATCATTATTTAATGCTCTATTATACACTTAATTAATATTGTAGTTTCTTCTCAACTGCAATTGTTTTCCAGCAGTTTTACTACCCCTTAAAAATAAAGGATTTAGTGTACTATTACTAAATGTCCCTAATATTAGCTTAGCTTTATGTTATGCACCCATAATATCTATTATAATATAAAATTAGAACTTCCATGCAAGGAAAACGCAGTGCTTCTACTAACTTAAAATTCGAATTAGGACATTAACTTCTAATGGAGTGTAAGATTGATTTTACATTGTGAAATTGCTACTTTCATTTAATAAATGATCGGAATCCTGCCACTACTAGCTTCCAATGGACGGATTCCCTGCTCAGTTAGTCACCCTGATGGTTACTGATAATGAGAAGTCCCACTGAATGTTTTTGCTTATCGGGAAAATTATTCAAAGGCCCTACATGTAGATAACAATGTATCTTGCCTTGGACAAATACTCAAGCAGATATGCACGGGCGAACATTAACACAAACCCCAAGCAGTATGCCTCAAGTAGGCTGTGAAGATGAAGTGTTCTGCATTTGCATCAAAATCCTGCCTTCATGAAAGCTATTATGTCATATTGTTGTTGAGGTGGTATGATCATTTTGGAGACTGCAGTTCGTGATACTGTTGAAATGTATTGTGTTATACTCAGAGGCATTTTCTATTATTTATCACTTAATACAGCCCTGATTACAAAAATCTTTGGACCTGGTATAAAACATAAACAAGGATTACAGCTTTGTGGCTGGGTTCCTCCTGCACCAGTTGAGTTGAATTGCTCTGAAAGTCATGAAATTATAATTTTGCAACAGCACGGCCACTCTCAAAGGGAAATTAGAAAACAAACTGGGTACTCAGGGTGTGGTATTTCAGCTGTTAGGTAGGAGAGTTAAAGGACAAAAAAGGGGTGAAAGACCAAGAAAATTTTAACAGTCAAATCGTAAGTTTCAATTACTGAAGAAGTTTCTTCTTTGAGAGACTAGATGAAGTCCAACAAGGACCTACAGCTAACTTACTTAGTGATGACTTTTACCTATAGAAGGTTTTTTTAAAATTTTGTGTACACATTTTCTGGTTGTATCTTAATGAAGAGACAGGAAAAAATATGGATGTTCATGGATGATCATTAAAACTTTGCTAAAACAACAAAACCGATGGCCCAAAAATTTTTGCACACTACTGTACATTAGAAAATTGTAATTATTTTAGCACTAAATGTTCATACAAATGAATAAAAAGACCTTTTATTTGACCCACAAGAAGATATAAACCATCACAAAGTGACTATAGATGGAGCTGTGTGGTTTAGCATCCTTGTGATTGTATATTCCTCACAGAGAATATGTCAAATCACCCATAATCCCACAGGCACTGTTTTTTTGTAATCATGGTGGGTGTTGGGTTGTATAAGAGGAAACAGGATCACCACGTCCTTCGCTGTCTTTTAACTCTTTTTCCTTCATTCGTTCCTGCCTGCCTGCCTGCCTTTAAGACCTGCCCTCCAGGTCCCGGATTAGTTAGGAGAGATCTCCAAACAGCAGCAACCCAGCATCAGAAACGCTCTCCTAATGAGTCTGTGAGGGACTGATGGCACGGGTTATCAAGTGAAAGAGTTGCCTCTTCAGCTCATCTGGGCTTTCATCTTTACATCTGCCACACTGAGCTCTCAGAGAACTCGCCTTCATCTCTCAATCTACTGTTCTTACACATAATTAACAGCTTGGCGGGAAACTTTTCGCCCTTCGCTTGGGGAAATCAGCTAATAATGAAAGGGTCATCTGATGTTACATCAAATCTAACACTATATATTAAGAGTTTGGTTGCCAATTCCAGGAACCTCCAAGGCACAAGACAATTTACGTATTTCTCTTGCATGTTAAACAAAAATTATAATACTGACTGCAAGAAAACAGCTGTTAGCCTCTTCATATGTCGATTGGGTTATACAATATCATATAATGATTTTAACCATTTAAAATGTGCATCAAGCTAGTAATGACCTTTTAGACTATAAAAATACTTTAACAATCGTTTAACAATCTGTAATTTCATCAGCTGTTAAAAGGATTTGAATCATGCATGTAAGGAAAAAGCATCAAATAATATTGCTAAGATTGATGGTGATGACTGTGACGAAGCACCTTTTGGGCACAGAGCTCTTGAAAAGCTTAATATGCAAATCTGTAAGGCAGCACATTTGGCTGATTGTACAAAGGAGACAGCAGCTGTTGTCGGGTAAAGAATGAACAGGAGTGTTTCATCTATGGGAGGAAAAATTACCATAGTGTTTTTAGAAAATGCCAACAAGTGCTAACAGAGTAAGTAATATTTAGGAAAAAAAAAATCATAGTCAGCCTATAGAGCATTTTTACCTGTATATAAAGAAAGAACTAAGTTTACATCAAGTGTTAAACCTGCTTTTCATTCAACTTTTTGTGATTCTGAAGAAGAGCTCTCACTGCTTGATAATTAAAAAGTTCATTAAAATGTCAGAAGTTATGAACTTTGATTAAGATATATCTGTGTTGGCGGGCACAAAATCAGGTTCCGAGTTAACCCTGCCATTACTGAGCAAAGTTGGTCCTTTTCATTTTGGAGAACGAGTACAAGTCCATCTCTCCAGCCAATTAGCTGTCACTATTAAGCCCTTTCTAGTTGGCGTGACAGACATGGCAGTCAGTGGCTCACCAGCCTGATGCTGCTGTCCCAGGGGCAATTAGAGCCCATAAATCAGTTTACAACCTGGAGGTAGTAAGAGGCGATGGGTGGAGAAGTAAGACTGGGAGGAAACGACTGCTGCCCGTCTCATTAGTGGTGCTCTCTTAATGTGCGGACATGAAAGGACTGTCTGCTGGTGCTGTATCTGGTGCTATCTCTCTGCTGAATGTGGCATGTGAGGATTGCCCAGAACAAACAGGCATCAAAATATGCTTCATGAGGCCACCAAATGTAATATGAAATCAAAAACACTGCAAACAATTGAATTAAAGTTCTATTAACTAATAAAAAAAAAGAAAAAGACAATAGTGGCAAGTCTAAAGAGACATATCAACCAATTCTTCAGTTATCCTGTGGCTATAAATGTTGTTCTTACTCTGGATTCATGGCACAGTTCCTGTATATGTCAGTCTCATCTGTCTCATTAAGCCTTTCCCAGCAGTAGCAGACGGCTGATTTCTACAAACAAGCTCAGATAAAACCCACTGTACACAAATTGCCCATCACTAATGGACAGACAATTTTATCAACAAGCTGGGGATTAGAGAACACCTAAAGCTCAAAAGTCAGGTTCTTTTCAGCCGTTTGTGAGGACCAAAACAGGTCTTAAGAGTCACCCAATAATAGAATCGCTCTTAAGTTTTCAGACACTGAAGTGAATATACTCTCCAGTCTCCAATGTTCTGGTAATCAAAGAGGGGGCAGGTGTAGACACTGCTCTTAGATTGTTAATACAAGAAATTTATAGCTTTCCCATGGGACGAATGAGTGTGTCACCTTGGGTTCCTACTGTGGAGAGCAGCAAATGACTGATCAAACACACTCTGATGGATGGCGACAAATGGAAGACTTTTGTTAATTTGTAGCCAAGCCGACACCTGCAGTATTCAAAAAGGCTCAGTGAGGACTGAGTCAGACTCTGACAGGCTTATTTTTCATTGAGTTAAACAATGATTTAACCGCTGTCAGAAACAAGTGCAAGTAGACGGAAGGTTGAATTGTGGAAAACTCTGCTGAGTCATGGAAAATGAAACAATGGGCTCTAATCTGCGAGTCAAAAGTTTTATAAAAATTGTGTACAATAGAAAGAATGATCTGAGAATAGACTGCTGGGAGCTCAGTGATGCTGCTAACACCTTCAAATGTTGCTCCAGAAAGCACACTGGTCAACAGTGGCTAAGCTTTGTGTGGAGGCCCTTGTTAGTCCAGGACAAGCATGTGGGAGTAAGTGCTTGATGTGTTCTTTATGTGTGTGTATTTTATTTACTCACACTGCTGCTCAAAGCTATAGCAGAATACATGTGATTTGCAAACCTGAGGGGCAAGGGGAGGGATTATTACTGTGCTAAACCAATGTCTTTAGCATTATGACCCAAGTGGAAATTCCAAAAGCATTTATTGTAGCAATCAAATGGTCTGATAAAAACAACTGAACCAAAATTGAATAGCAATACAATGAATAGTTAAAATACCCCATTTGATGACGATGTTGGAAAGGGAGTAAAACTGCTCACAGTCAACTGGGAGACTGCCTCTAGAAGCCCTGCATCTGCTCTAAATAGCCACCTTAAAGCTGGGCACAAATAGTTTCAGGTGTTCAATTTTACGAAAAGGTTTTCAATTTTGGTGTTTTTGTTTTGTTTATCATCTGATGCATGTTCCAGCTAGGCAACCCGGCTGAAACACATCCACGAAAAAAAAAAAAAACATGTTTGGTAAAAATGGCAGCCATGGCGAAGACGGTAGCATGACAGGAGGCAGGAAAGGGTGTCAACATGACATACATTACATGTAACGCCACCTGGTGGCCAGTCCCGATGTATTAAATGTGAAAACACAATCAGTTCCAGATCTTATGAATATCTTGAATTGAGCAAAAAATTTATATCCAGTCTCCAATAGTTGCAAGAAGGATTTGCAGCAGCGGTGATGCAGTGGTGATTCCATATTATCCAATTGCAAATTATTATATCTCCCAATTTTGGGAGACATAATAAAGGGAAACAATTTAAGGCTGTTTTTCTTTTGAAGACTATTACTGCACATATGGATACAGTTACATAAAACCTGAATCTTTGACCAAACTGTGGGCAGTTGAGTTGCATTGTGGGTGATGAAAGTGCCAGGTAAAGAACAAGTGTGTGTGGAGTAAAATCAGCAGTTAGCTACATCAAATTAAATTATTTTTAAATGAGATGTGAAGAGTTTAATATTTTTCTCGGAGTGCATTGATTTCTTTTAACAAGTAAGCAAGTGTCACAGGGATCATGAAATGTCTGGACTCCACTGGACTCCACATTAAAAAATTCAATAATAGATGGTTGCTACTGGAGAAGAAGGAATTTTCCTTTTAGCTTTCATAGAACTAGCAAAGGTTTTTGACTGACTGCTGTTTCTTAATTAACTACAACACCACATTCTGGTCTGTATCCCTTCTAGATAAAAATTGACACATAGAAAAATAAGAATCACACAAAACAAGGCTTTAAACAGCCTTTAGTGGCTCCAAATTTATCTGAGAAGAGAGAAAGCACAGCTCTTGACTAAACTCCTAAACTGCAGAGTATATTTCATTTCTCTTTTTTTTTTTTATTTCCAACAAAAATGGAATGAGGCAAGGTTCACATTAATAAAACAGAAGACTGCAGCAGCACAACAAGCTACAAAGTAAAGAGATGCTGTGACTAAGTTCGGAGATTAGCAGGCAGCATATACCGGCATTTATAATTCATGTGATTGAGCCTGCGCTGACTGCTTATCTGATTGCTATGCTGAAACCATGTGCTGGTATTAGCATGGAGAGAAAAACATTAGAAAATACACATACCCATTTCTAACTGCTGTTCCTTAGCAACAACCGTGTAGAGCATTAAAAACTGCTTGCTTTAAATGTGTGATTGTGTGTGTGTTTGTTTGCATCCGGCAGTTTCACACTTACTTGTTTTGCATCATGTTCATTATGACCCAGTCAGAGGGGTAGACATTTTTCCCAATGAGAACTTTAAACATGATAAAAGTTTCCATTAGGAAATCCTGTAAGAGAGAAAGGGAGAGTTTTTGAAATTAAAACTTTTTTTTCAACTGCCCAGATAAGAGCAATCTGAAATGAACTGTTAGGATTTTGTGGCTTTCAGGCAGAAACAGCTTTTAGATTAGTTTTTAAGGTCAAGGTGACTCATATATTTCCCTTTTGCAGGTGGCACTTCAGACCTACAATCCAGAGTCTTCGTGCTCACCCGCTGTAGTACAATGAGATTATAGCTATCTTACTTCTCAGCTAGTATAGCGACAGTTTGATAACTTCTTCCAGTTATAATGCTTAGCTCTAAATTCTCCTCATCAACTTCTAATTCTCCCTCCTTGATGAGTTTTTACACATTCACGACTCAAAATTGACAAATTTTGTTTTTATTCTAGCGTCCCTCTTACAATAGCTTCCTCTTGATATCAGTTGCGGCAAAACACTTTGAACATTAATATGCATGAAAATCTATTTCTGGCAGTAGATGTGCCTCTCCTGAATGAATCCCCTGTGCTTTGTGATAGAGCTGCGAGTCCTCTGGGCTGTAGCCAGTTCCAATATGTAGATGTGTCCCATGCCAGCCTCAGGAACAATAATTCTGTGGAAAAATCCATCTACATCACAGTAATTGTTTGATCCTGATATGTGAACTAAACAGGCAGCCTCAAAGAAGCCATCATGAAAGTGAGTGAGTCCTATTCATAAACAGTACTTAGCAGCAAACACACTTTATCAAGCAAAATTTAGAAACTAATGTTATAAATTCTTATTGAGGCTTTCCTTTGTGATAAAAAAAATTAATAAAAAAAAAAAGAACGCAGACTGTCGATCTACTACTGCATTTAGATTATAAAGCTGTACTTGCAACATGAATGAGATTGTGCTTTCCATGAAGCTCAGAAATTGTTTGTTGGGGGAAAAACAGGAGGATTTTCGCACTAGTCAGAGTAAAAGAATATAATCCTAATCTCACAACTGCTTTGTTCTGCTTTGTGGGAGGAATTATTCAGGTCTGAAATCCATAACGTCAGTGGTGATTATCCCTCCAACGCAACTTGTTGGCCAGAAGTGATCTGCCTCCCTCAGTAGTTACAACCACCAAGAGCATGCTGTGCATGGGGTAGCTCGAGGGCAGAGAGTTCAATTTAATACTTTACTGCTGAGAGAAAACATTTTCCACAGCTATCATATCTAACTTGGTTTTCTGGAGAAGAAAGAGCAGGGTGACTGAACTACAGGTCTGCATCACAATGTAGCCTTACGTATCTCAAGTAGACACAGACACACTGATAAGGTGTACTCACCACCACATCACTCCTTATCTTGCCAAAGGTGTTGATCAGATGAGCATAATGATAGTCGTCCATCTGCCTCAGTGTCGCAGTCATGCTGGCCACGAAGCTCCCCTGGAAAAGAGAAATAAATGCATTCAATAAACAATTATTTACAAACTGAAGGCTGAGAATAGATTATCTCTGTGCCTGTGATTTTGCTGGATGCTGACTAGTTGAGTTGATTGAATGTGAGTAATGTAGCAGGCCTGGCCTCCTGGGTTGGGAAAGGTAGATGCCCTCACTCAGTGGCTGATCTCATTAACCTACTGCCCTCCACTCCCTGGCTCATTGTCTCCAGTGATTACAAAACCTGTAAGGCTCCTTAAGTGCTGTCTTTACTTTGCAGTGCCCCATCCTGGCTCTAGTTAGCATGCTGTACATGTAACTTGGAGAAGGCAAATGCTTGCAGGGAGGCTGCCGAAATGACAATGGCAGACATTCTGAAGAAAGGAACTAGGAGAAGCAGAAATGTTTGAACTGGAAAAGTATTTTGGAAGAGTCCCTCTTATTTTAGAATTAAAGGAGTTTGTACTGATAGCACTGACTAAGGTTAGTGGTGGTTTGTGTGAGAAATTCACAGGATTAGATTAATGGCGCAAGGGACTTCTAGTCAAATTTTGCTTACTTTCTACAAGGCAAATTGTCAACAAAAGTTACCTTGTGAAACTTAACATGTAGAGTATTTCTAGACCATATCCTTTAATTTAGACACCCAACATTTCTCCATGAGCAAAAACTTGGCAATGCTGGTCAGGGAAAACTGCCTTTTAAGTCTGGTACACAAAAACTTGTTGTCATGACCCAACCAGGACGCAGAGACAGCAGAGCAAAAAAGTTGCACTGATGCACACCACAAAGATATTAGTAGAATGGCGACTAGTACACACATTCTGCACCTGCATGGAAGTCTGTATATGTCAATAAGGTTTGTTTATTACTCTCATTCCCTGTGCGATATGGCTGATTAGAAGATAAAAATGGAACTGATGTTGTCAGAACTTGGAGTGCTGGTTGTGGAAGAAGCAAGGGAGAGGCAGAGCAAAAAAACTGAAGACAAATCAAACAAAATGGCTGAAATCATCGATTGTACAGTAACATGCTCAATTGGCTTTGCCCTTTCATCACTTCAGCAGGCAATGGGCATGGTCGCAGAGGAGGGAAGACAATGACAACAAATCAGGACACAGCAAAAAGACTAAAGTGACAGATAGTAAAAGACGTTTCCCTATGGCTGATTGCCGGAGTGGTGAACTGGCCATTCAGAGGGCAGAAACCCGGGAGTAGACCCCGACTCTTGATGGGTGGTCATTTGCCTTGATTGGTTCGGATAATAATGACGATCAACTGACAAGAGATGCAAAAATACTTAAATAGAATGCACAGATGGGAAAGAGAAACTACACTGTTTAGAAACAAAAGATAAAATTAATACAAGTTACAGATCTGAATTAATGCTACAGCATGAGAAAGTTCAGCATGAGAAAGTTTTCTAAAATCAGTGTTTTTAGAAAACTGCCTGACAGCTTTACCTCAACTAGCTAATGAAAGAACATGAAAGAAAAGATAAGAGAAAGCAATCCACACTACTTTGCCACAGAATGCATGAAAGCGCATAGATATTCAAAAGGGTGAGGTCCGATAAGAATGGGGATTCACAAGAATTACAGGAGACTATCTCTAACTCAAATATTTTCAAAGGACTGAACTTTTTAATGTCTCTCAAACTACATCATGAGTTAGCAAACTACATCTTGAAAAGCAATGAGCTATGACAAACTGATATTACAAATGCAAAATAAAATAATCTGACGAAACCTTTGTGAAACACATTTTTTACCCATTTATTTCAATATTTGACTGAAACAATTGTCATCACAGAAACGCTGAAAAGGCATTTCTCTCGCATTTTAACAAGTCAAAAAGCAAAATGGCCATGTTTTTGAGATTCAGTATGAATTTGGTGAAAATACTTAGAGCCCGTTTACACAACTCAGCTGGTTTATGGTAGCTAATCGTTACAAGGCATTCTGTTTTGTCACAGAACCTCTCCTTAAGCTGTAATTAGGCCTGACCCACCAATAGAGTGGCAGAGCTGAAATTATGCTCCCCTAAATGCCCTCTAATTCTGATTTTTATCTTCATGTGAAGTTTATGTTGTAATCATTGGATTACTTTCCAGTAGGGGTGTGAGGGGTGAGAGTTTGTGGTATGAGATCTCGCAATATTAAAATGTAATAAAAGATTTCCCGTTGAGCAACCTAACTAAACTTCTATTTATGACCTGTGGAGGGCTGCACTACGCCTTTACTTTGCCGTCAACTTCTGACAAAACAAACACATTTTATTTTTGTAGTAGTTTAATTATCAAAATATGATAAGATGCTGTATAATATTTTCAAAAGCTGAAGACATCACATTTTTGGGATTTTGTTAAAACTTTTACATCCACTTTGGTTTATTCTTGTTTCAATTTTGAAACAAGACCTGTTTAACTAAGTTTGAGAAGGTGCTATATCAATAAAGTATTTCAACGTCTGGGACAGTCATAAGAAATTTCAAAATGTACCCGCAGCGTTTTGTGATGTCACATAAAAGCCTGTTTTTCCAGTCACATATTTGCATTGAAGTTTTCTTACACTTAATGTTGAAATCTCATCTCATACCCCAAATATCGTGTATCATCTCTTCTCTCGAGCTGAGTGTATCGTCACACCCCTACTTTCCAGCATCAACGCACCATACATATTATGATAATGAGATAATCTACAAAAAACCCTATAACAACTGTAATGTTTTTACAATATTTTTTCCCACCTCATTGTTATGATGATTGCTGGTTGTATGGCGCTGTCAGTCATGTTGTATAACATGGAAGTGTTTTTTTTCTTAAAGGCTGAGAGGGCATGTAAGCATGACATTGCCTAAAGTCTTCAGCATTAAAGATGGAAAACAAGTTTAGACAGTGGCTGATCACAAAATTACCAAATAAAAAGGTGTACAAGTCTGTAAAGAATAGAAGAATGACATGCTATCAAAGGATGGAGTTACATCAACTGGTACTGAGTTAAAGCAGGTTTGTGGTAATGGTCTTGAGGCCAAAAGCAACAATAAAAGACTTGTTTGATAGCGTGTTCCGTCTTCATTCAAACCTTTCAAATCCACAAGTGTAACTCACTTGATGTAGTCATTTTATTATATACAGTATATATAAAGGAAAGAAGGCTTCAAAACTGGCAGCAGCGATACGAAGTAATTGGCGGCTAATGCACCCACTTACCACAGTCTAGAGAAGCTAAATGAGCTGGAGGGTATCCCATGTTCATTCATTGTTTCATCTCTTCAGCTGTGAATGAATCCTCAAGATAAAGAGGCTTCTGAGCAAACTTCACATGCTGTAAGCCTCAGTAAGCGCTTTGCCAAAAGGCTCCCGTGCTGCATACAGTAGCATTAGCGCTTAAAATCTTACTCCTAAAGTTCAGTGGATGTTGCCAACAGTGCAGGAATAAATATGCCAATGTTGCTATTGATTTTACTACTGTAATGTGTTGGTCATGAATGAATTGTAAGCTTCTAACCAAATCTAATTGCTGCTTGAGGGAATAGGATCAGCTGGCAAATTGATCAAGGATAATAAAAAATACAGATGACTATTTTCTACTATCATGTGTATCACTTATAAAAGGCAGCATTACTAATTGCTTTACACCAAAGAGAACAATGCCAAACATGAAATTAACAGCAATACATTAATAAGGAATAAAGTAAAATAAAGGTTAAATGTGTGATTGAAACCTATAAAAAAAAAACAAAAAAAACACCAATGAGGTATTTGTAAATTCAATGAGAAAAAATTAAAAGACTTTAATTAAAGCAGTGCAAGACTTTAACTGCAACATTAAGGAAAAAGTAAAGAACAAAAAATAAAAATAAACCAGTAAATTTAAGACAATTTTTGTGTAAGTGTATCAAAAAAAAGTGATGTAGCAAGAGAGATGTTGCAGAGAAGATAAGAGTCTCAGGAATCAGAGTGTGTACAAATGAAGATCTAAATGTGCAACAGCAGCAGGCCACACCAGATGTTCAAGGATTAGTGTGGAGCAGCATCCAAACTAATTTGAGACAGTGAGAAAATATGCTCCTGCTGGATCCCTCTCCAGAAGTTGATGGGTCCAAATGGGGTTGATATGTTTGATCTTTGTTGGCGTACAGCTGACTCCACAGGTATCGGAGTGACCCGCAGTGTTTGGAGTCAATCAGAAGAACTGAAAAAGCCAGCCTGTTTTCTAACCACAACTCATCTCTCTTCTTTCACTGGGATAAACCCAGAACCCATACCATGATGATTTGTTCACTTTTTTAAGTGAAATGGCAGCAAAAAAAAAAAAAAAAAAGAAGCCAACAAAGATGAAAGTAAGTAAGTAATAATCACTATATGCTAAAACCACAATTGTTTGATGGAGAAAAAAATGGGAAAAGAAATGTTTTGCTCGCAACCTTAGTATTTGTATGACAAAAAAAAGTTTTATCGGGCTGAAGGCAGCACTAATGAAAAGTCAATTTTGTGACGCAAATAAAAGCAGTCGTAATTTAAAAGAACAATGAAAAGCTGTTTTTGTGACTTTAGAATGAACCTCTTGTGTCTAAAAAACTTTTTTCAAGCTGTGAAAAATTATCTAAAATTTTCTGACATCAGTAAATGGTAAAATCCATGGGTCAGGCGGGAACTGGTGCATGTGGCCAGCAGGAGAAACACTACTGCAAGTTTTCATCTAGCTGCATGACCAAGACGTAATCTTAGAGTCTTGGAAACTTTTTTGGCCTGTGCATTAGGAGAGCAAGTCAAACATTAAATGGTGCTATATTTGTACCCTCTCTGAAATATCAATTGTCCACAGACACCATGTTTCCATGGTAGCAAAAAGAGGACAAACCAAACAGTGAGTCTGAAGAAGGCTTGTCGTGTTTTTGCCTTTATCAGCAAAAACTGTAGATTACCTTTATTGGAGAACAATAAAAAAAGGTAGATTTAAGTATTTGATATTAAGTTAGTTTCAGTTTTGAAATGAAACCCTTTCCACTAGTAACCTGCGTGGAGACAAGACAGTTGAAGCGGTTGGGGACTGATCACTATCTAGCCTCTCAGTCAATATTTTGTTACAACTCTGGATGCAAAGTAGTTGATTGATATTGACTTCTGACTATAGTTTTATGTTTACATTGTACACCAGTCACAACTAACGTACAGCTATCAGGCAACTTCATTATATTGTCTACAATTTCTTATTCCTGTTCATGTTATATGTAACATGTTATCTACAGATGATATGAGTAGTTGAGTACTCATTGGTGATGTTATTTTTCGAGTAGGATTTTATATACGCATACCTGCGCAGTGTTGCTTTTGGCGACAACAGCTGAAATAAGTTGGCGTTACATGCACCATGTAAGCTGTGAGCAGGAAAAGGCTTCACACTTTGACCAAGAACAAATATGTGGCGTTAAACTTAAAGAAATTCTAGTTTGATGTTTAACCACGTACAGGAGAAGTAACCGGCGGAGACTCGCATCACATCATCTCATAGCTATCTGTTAGCACACGCTGCTATGATGATAACAGAACGGGGAAGACTAGCCTACTAGTGCTAATAATGAATGTGGTGACTGGACAACTGCTCCTGTTAAGTTTGGTGGAATGAGAAGCAGATGGTTAGCCAGAGCAAATCCGCGAGTGTGGAAAGATGTACTTGGACAGCAGGACTGATTAGCAACGTGTCGACGAGGTTGCTGTTACTACAGACCTGACAACCTTAAAGCAGCTGCTGAGGAGAGGGGCGTGTTGGCGAAGGTGGGTACCTGAAACTGCACCTGGTTTCCATTGTTGGCTATTTATTTACAGAAATGTGAAAGTGTTATATTCTAATGTTGTCTCACAACAACACAGCCGCTATGTAACGGGCTACAGCAGGCTATTTTGTAAATTTATGCGGAACATTGGTTTCGCATCGTGTTCCCTTTTTTTATCTTTTATGGTAAAACATATACATAATTTGCGAGTACTCGATTATAGAAATTACTGAAAATGCCCATCCCTAATGGCTTCCTCTAATCTACTCAAAGTGGGTCAGATTGATGCATTCAAATTTAAAATACACTTTTTATGATTATCACCTACCTCAATCTCACAAAATCCTGAAAGAAAACCTGCATCCACCTTGATTCTGTATAGATGCTGATGGCAAAATGGTTATAATTATGGTTAATAATTCACTCCAGTATGCTGGCAGCATACAGACACCATCCAGATATAACAAAACCTTTCACCCTCGCTGCTGAGAAACATTCTAAAGTAAACACTGAGATGAATTATTGTGTGTCAATTGGAAATGAAGCATCTAGAGCACAAGACAGAAGTGCCCACTGAAGTCAGTCATTTAATAGCCAATAGTCATCAATCCTGAGCATTTTTTCCGAAACAATTTTTCAAAGCTTAACAATAAACAGGACTTTGTCACTGATATCCATTAAGGCATCCACAAGCTGCAGACCTCTCAAACCTCTACCTCCACATCCATCTTGTGCATGAAGCCAAATGAAGCGGAATCTAAGCAGAAATGAAAAGGCAGTGATGAGAGGGCAAATGCATCATACTCTGTTCTCTAGCTCTAGCTCTCTGATTATTCATCTCACTTTAGCACCTGACAGCAGAGAAGCAAAAACTGATGTTTGTTTTAGTTGTGAGGAGTCGCCTCAATTCTCTAACAGAGCATTGTTTTTAGACTTTAATTAAGGCAGTGGGGAAATGGCACGCCAGTCTCTAGAGAGATGTAGTCTGAGCCTCAGACTGTCTCTAGAGGAGAGAAAACTGACAAAGAAGAAGTGAGAAAGATGACTGGGGGATGTGGGTGGGGGGGTGACCAACAGGAAGCAAAATGAAACCTCGTCTTTCTCAATTAGGTTAGGGCGTAATGAAATATGAATTTGACATTTCATTACTAAGGAAATTCCACAAGCGCAGGAGAGCATGGCCACTATGCCACTTAGCTTGTTGGTGGCTATAAAACATTCTTTCTGAGCATCAAATCATCCACACTGCCAAGTCACGGAGGTTTCAACTGAAGAGATCTCATTAAGTGCGACGGTTTGACTTGGTGTTAGGTTAGTGCCTAACACTTTTTTCTGGTTTGTGGGTTTAAATAAAGAAAAATATCAAGGCAAAGCAAAGAAAAACTCTCATCTTAAACCCTTAAAAAGGTACCAATAAGCACATACAGATTTACTAGCAAAAAACACAACAATATAAATGCAAATGGGAGGCAGTTTGTATATCCAAAGTGAAAACTGCAAGCAACATCGAATCAATAAAAAACACACTACCAGCTCAATAAATACAAGTGAATTCCACCAATCCCATAACCAGTCCCTTTTTTTCCTCCCCACCACAGCAGGTCTCCACAACAAAATAATTTTCCAGTTGGGTTTTGTTAACTTCAATTCGCTGGATCAATAACCAGTTAAGTTCACAACCAACAAAAAACAGAGGGAAAAGAGGGAGGAAAAAGAAAAATGAAACCAAAAATAATCTCACAGTTTTTTACCGGAGTTACTTCAACCCAAATCAGTCAATCTAGTCGGTGTTTTTGGTACAGTAGGACAGCTTCTCGGTCAGGACAATTTAATTGCAGACTTTCACAAACTTGATCCACTCTGCGACCCAAACTTCCACATCAGCCCCATAGCAAAGATGAGGTACGATCCAGTTATTGGTTTAGAAGCTGGGGTGGGGTGGGGGGTACTGCTGGTGGGAAGGTGTGTGTTGACACACATATGCAGACATAACGAGGGCACACTGCTACAGAAGAAGAGAGTATACTGTAGGATGATGGGCTCTGCTGGATGAGGTAACCAAAGCGCACAATAAGATCTTTAGTTGGATTCTCTTCTGTTTGCCTCATAACTCAAAAGAAAGCATAAAGCATTGATGGAGTTGAGAGTGAAAAAGTGCCAACAGATGTGATCTTCTGAGCTGAAGTGGCATCAATAGCCTCTGATAGTAGAAGAAAAAAAGAAGCATGCATAAATACACAAACTCTGTCAATGTCCTTCTGTACACACACATACACTTGCACAGACACATCCTTGTACTCATTTCTTTGCAAGGACAATCTGTGATGCAATGCAATCCCTACCCTTGTACTCTAAGCATCAGAACTATGAGTATAGTACCCACGTCTATCTAACCTTGACCCAATTGTAACCTAACCCCGAAAACTAAGTATTAAAGATTGCTGTTAATGAAAATGTTTTTGATCTTGTTAACATGTATTTATGCACTATGACAGAGATCCTGACTGAAGTTACAAGTCAACATCAAGGATGTGGATTTCTGTCTCTCTGTAGAAGGAAGGTAAGGTAAGGAAATCACTCCTGATGACTTGCATAGGTGGGTTTAATGTTTAAAATGAAACTTGTGCAAGTAGCTCTTCCTCTTCTACCTGGGAATGTGTCTGTGTCAGATATTTATGGCTGAATTACTCCAATAATAGAGCTTGCCATTGCCAGCAAGCGTTCTCCTTCTTAAGGTGCTTGTTGCGACTGAAACACAGTTCTCCACCCTCCTTGTGCACTCAGCGACGTCCAGACTGATGTTTGTGGAAATTTCTTTCCACAAATTTGCAGCTATGTGGCAATCTTTATATTGCTAGGATGAGGAGCTGTACAAATGCATCATTTATCGTTTTTATTTTAATGATTTCGATTCTTGTTCCTAAAAATTCTTGATTCGGATTCATTGAGGCTTGGGGTCAAAAAAATGTTATGTGCTTATTTCACAGAAAGAAAAAAAAAATCTTATTTTAGAGACCTGTCCACAGGTTGACTCATATTTAAACCTATTAATATTCATAACTGCTTTAATGTGGTTTAAGGAACAGGAAGTTGCAGATACAGCTTGATTTGGTTGCTGTTATTAAATGTTATGTGTAAATCATAATATGCTCTTTGTTTACTAATATAATAATACAGTGTGGCTCCTTTAACAACAAGCTGTGCAACTTGTGTGTTGAAACAAAGTGAGTGAGAGGGAATGAAGAAGCAGCAGGATTTAGTGGATAGTTAGCAGTCCAGCAGTGTTTTAAATGTAACTGAAGAAGCTCGAGCTTGCTTCTTCAGTAAGAGGTGGAGTCAGCTGTTCCACTACTGGTGCTGCTGGAAGTGAAGTGGTTATTCCTGAAGCTCATCTCTCCTGTTCCCACATAGAGCAGGAAAACGCCAATACTCACATTCAGTTGGCATTCAGACTCGAATCGAAATTGACCCCCACACCGCCTTCATAACTTTTATACAATTTTATACAATGAAATGGAGAAAGGAAGCACGGAAGCTGCCTTGAAGAGGCAGTGTAAATGGAGCTTCAGAGTGCTGGCGAAGAACAGAGGCTTGACAGGTGGCAGAACTTGAACATTTTTCGCACTGGCCTGTCAATGGGAGGCAGAGCAGACACAAGGTGCTTGGTCAGTGCACTCGGTTCCAACATCAGGCCAACATGGGGGTCAGGTAGGTGGGTCACCAAATAGAAACAAGAGGAGGACTGATTCAAGACAAGCTGAAACCAATCACACTTCTTTTATTGTTTGGTAGCGTTGTGATGCTCTGATAAACACTTCAAAATACATAAGACTAAATAATAACCATGGAAAACCTGGGCAACCAGCCATGAAAGTGACCCGTTATGCCATTCATTCAGAAAGCAACCAACTTGGACAAGCTTGAGGAAGCACTTTAACACTCTAGTACATCAATGCATAATACTTCCTTGAAGAGACACGTTAATTTATAGAGGAAATTCCACAGAGCCAGGGCCACTTTCAATCAAAAGAAAGCTCTGTGTGTCCAATGCCAAGGATATATCATTTGCTGGAAAGGAACTAGATGTTACTAACCTTTGCTTGGCTGGGTTTAGCATGAGGGGGATTGTGTAGGTCAATAATGCATTGACATGTCTTGAAGTCATAACAAAAACCTCTCCAGATAGCACGGGCTATTTGTTAGTGAAGGTCAAAACCACCTTTAATAATGCATTATGACTCAACCCTCACTTAGCTCTTAGTATTTACTTCAGGTATAGTCAGAAAATCTGACCATTTGTGACATTTCTGGAAGAAGGAGTTGAACTTTTGAAAGAAAATCTGCTGAAAACCAAGAGTTCTACCAACTTATGAAGATCAAATTCTGACAAGAATGCTTGCAATGACATTTTTCGACTCACTTGATCTTTGAGATGCTTGTTTTGGACAGACTTAGATCCAGTTTTGTGAAAAGAGCAAAAGACTGCAGCAGATGGGGAAGAGACACTTGCAAATGTAACTTCGGGGCACCTTTTCACTTGGAGAGTTGCAGGACCAGTGCTACTGCACAGCAGGCACATATCAAGCCGTCTGATCATATACACACAAAAGGTTTCTTTCATGATTACTAATAGCATCTGCATTACAACAAACTGACAACTCTCTTCAACATCTAGTGATTCAGTTCTAGATAGGACACAACTCTAACACACTGTGCAAGTTAATTCATTTAGGATCTGAGGACAGATTGGAAAGTTGGCAGTGGGGCTACCGAAGTGAAAGTTGCACGTGTATGTAGTTTGGGAGTCAGCTGTTAAAGATCAGTTCAGGTTTAGAAGCATTAGATCTTTTGTTGTGCTGGGGAAGATGAGTATCCGTTTTTCAGGAAGCATTTCCACAGCACAAGGAAACTGAAAGGTCTCAAAATATATCCTGTATGTGGAGGATTTCCTCTGGGTAATGCTAATGCTAAAACACATAATACTGAAGAGGGCTTGTTGACACTAATAACCACATTGATATGTGTGTCAGCAAATGAAAAAATGTCAACCCCCCTTGGCTTGTAACTTGAAATCTCATGTTACAGAATGTGTTTCAAGACAAATTTCTACATCATAAAATTAAATACACTTATATCCAAAGGAGAAGATGAAAAGATAACTTAATTAATCACTGCTTCCCATGTGTTTGTATTTATTAATCAATGAAGCCGTCTCATCCGTGTGATCAGTGTTTTTATTAGCCACTATGGTAAGAGTAAGTGGAATGACAAGAAAAAAGGGCCGCGAATGGATGATACATTTACATACCCCCCCCCTTTGCCTCCACCTCTGTGTTTGCCAACAATATATGGAGCACAGATGTGTCACATCTTCTCTTCTCTTTTCCCTTCAGCCAAGGTCTGTTAATTTTTTATGTGTCTCATACATTGTAATATGTTTATGAGATCTGTTTGCCAGTTTGGCTACACTGACAATGACAGCAGAGATCAGGCCCCAACAATAGTGATTGCCTGCTTGCTCAACTCATGTATCTGATTAGGCAAGTGATAAAAAAAACAACAAAAAAAAAAAAACAAACATTTTTTTTCTAGAGCTGAGGGCAGAAGGACCTAAAGAGTGAGGCATCTTGCTTCCTTATTCTTTCTGACTTATTTTGGAAACAAGAGCTTATTTGGGCAATGTTAGAGGATGTAGATGAGGCTCATCTTTGTATTTGCAATTTGCCAAAAATAAGTTTGAAAAAAAAGGTGATTAAACATGAAAAATTGATTTGTACCTGACCTTTGTTGCTATTTAATTAAGGCTAATAAATAAAACAATTTGCATTGGAGGAAGAACATTCTCAGGCAAATAGATTTCTGAGTGATTTATCAGAACAGTCAAAGGGAAAAGAACACATAATGCTGAACCATAGAGATGTACGTGTTGAACACAGCAGAGAACATTAACCAGAAAAGGCTCCGTAGATAAATTTGAGCACTGAGTCTCTTCATTTTTTGGAGCGCAAGTTTGTGAATACCATCCATGCAAGCGACAAAGACACACCAAAGGAGTCCCCTGAGGGCTTGGCTTTGCAGTAAAGAAATCAATAGGAGAAGGGAGTCACTCTGGCGACTTGTCCACTGCCACCGATTTATCCATCTGAGAAAACAGTTTGCTTACACTAGCAAAATGCTCAGCAGAGTTCAATGAAAGAAAAAGCAAGCCAATTCCAATAGCACATAAAGTAGACACCACCTCCCGAAGGGGATCTAGCTATTAAATTAATGCCATTAACCCTGAGTTCAAATCCAAAAAACACTCAAAAACCACAGATAATCCATGGATTAATCTTTACCAACATGACTCAGCTCTCACCTGTAGTCAATCTGCAGAGCAATAACAAGGCTGTGAAGCAGGTATGTTACTCTCACTCCAAAACAAGAAGCAAGTCTCAGCGTTTCAGAGTGTAAGCACGTTGTTCAGTACTTTGAAGACGCAGCCAGTCAGTCAGTCAGCATGCAGGGGTACTTTATGTCATGTTGTACGGACGTGAAATGGAGCGAGGAGGATGAACAAGGAATAAAAAAACTTTGTGTTATTCACAAGTGTCATAAAAAGGCTCAAATGAGACAGCTGTGTGGGAACGATAAACAAGGGAAGGAGGTCTAATGGATTAACCCGAGTCTCAGATGTAATTCAGTTGCAACACTCTTTTTCATATTTTTTTTGCACAGCTGTGCAGCTGTCCTGTTGGCTTAACCTGAACTGAGTACAGTCACAGAGGCATGGGTGCCTAGGGCACTGCAGCTACCCCTAGTGGATAGGAGATAACCTGTTCATTAACTTCCAGAGAGAAAAAAAAAAAGATGATACAAACAATTAGAAATAAACACATTTCTGCTTAGAATGCTGGGTTAGCTATCTTACACTGCTAAGTCAGCCTCTCATCCTCGTGTAAATCGAGGGTTCCTTCTGTGCAGTGATGCAGAAAGAAAATCAGTCCAATGTTAAACTTATAACTAGACTTATTTTGAGTAACTGGGTCATGATTTCTCCACAAATTGTTGTGGATATTTTTTTTTTTTTAAATAATCTTATTGGCGCTTTGAGCACCACAACACTAAGACATTTACACACACGGTAGCAGCAGCAGCTGTGTGGAGAGCTGGAGCTTATTACCGTGGTACCTGAGGCTTGGAGCAGAGATAGGGGTTTCCCTGTGAGCGAGGGCGTGCCATGACTCCAACTACATCCACCCAGGCATTCGAAGCTCCACTTTTACATGCCCAAGGTTTATCCAAGAGGGTCACCTCTAATATTCCTTATTTTGCTGAACATTATGACAAGAAAGTCTGAGATGAAAATACATATTTCAAGATGGTAAACCAACAGTGTTAACTGCAAACTAGCCTGTTACAGATGATGAAAGGTTATGAGAGGTCGGGCAAGAGAGGGGTACAAGCAGATTCATGCATCCTGTTCCTTTCTTGAATCGAACGCACACATGCTAGGGCTGCAGAGTCGTAATGAACAGCACAGCCTGAACAAATTCCTACAAGGTTGGAATTTAATTGTTCTGCATCTTAAGGCAAGTTTTAATGTGCATATGTTCTCCATGGAAGTGAGGTCACTGACAGGAGTGCTTTGACATACGATGAGATGATGCATGAACCAACCAGATGTAGCTAAAACAGAACTGTACTTTCTCCACTGCAATCTTCCACCCTCCCTCCACTATTTTTCTCTCTCTCTCTCTCTGTATCCCATGCTCCCTCCCCCTCTTACTTAATCTTTCTCTCTCTCTCTCTCTGTCTGTCTCTCTCTGCACACACACACACGCAGAAAAGAGGAGAAAGCCAGAGAACTGCGGAGGCATGATGGGGATATTCTGCCTGCGTGGGCTCTGAGGCATCTGGTGTTCAGCCACTGTAAGTGTGCGAGCGTGTGTGTGTGTGAGTGTGAGTGTGTGTATGTGTGTGTGAGTGCATGCGTAAGTGAGTGAGAGATCCTCTCGACACCGTGTGGAGAAAAGAAAGGGGAAACAAGAGGAGAGCGGGTGAACAGGAGGAAAGGAAAAGGGGGAGTGTTAACTGACTGGGGCTTGGAGGAACACATCGCACCACTGGATCAGAGGACGCTGATGTGCAACAACTACTCCAACTACTGCCGCTGCTGCTCTGACTGCATGCCGCTGCCCGCTGCCCTCTTAACTTCTGCCATGGTATAGCCTCCACATTCAATTCGCCTCTAATCCATAAAGGAAACGGGGATGCATGGGCAAAACCAGGGATCAAAGCTATCACATCCTTTACATCAGTACTTCACATTCTGAGGTGAGTCCCTTTTCTCTCTCATAATCTCCTCTACTTCGCCTCTCCATCTACAACTGCAAGGGCGAGAAAGTCCGTTCAAATAAACTCTGAAGGAGGATGTCTGAGGGATCGGCTCGCTCTGTGGGACTCAGCCTGGGATAAGCCACAGGGACGCTTTCACTGAAGATTTTCACATTTAGTCAGCTGATCAAATGCCAAATACATGAGTCTGATGGAAGGACGCAGATCTTAGACTGATTTAATGCTTAGATGCCTCTGCTGAGGTGATGTGGCTATAGGGGTTTAAAGCAGGAGTCATGGAATGTGCTGGTGTTGAGTTTGAGGTTTGAGGGGAGCATTCCAGTCAGTTCAGAAAAGTTTAAAAAATGTGTACGTATCAGGTAAATATTAGGAGGAAAGAAACTTTCCTGCCAATGTTTGGTGACATTTATCAGATTTGGCAGGTCGGATTTTCTGTTTTCAGAGAGGCTCCTGGATCGAGACCTGACCTGACTGCCTTCTCACAACATAGCTAAAGCAGTGCTTGCGTATTTGGAGCTTGGATGATGCTGCATTTCCTCTCAGTTTATGCCACTGTGTGAGTGTTACATAAAAACAGTCAGACATCTAGACCAAAGGAGAAATTGCAGAAATGTTGCATTAGGATGTCGTCCATGTGTGGAGGCTGCAGTATTTTGGAGGTGGGCAAGCTTGCAGGACAGACTAAATTATCAAGAGCTGGACGTCGGCTGCATGTGATGAAGGACCTAAACTAAAGACTAATCTAGATTAATGGACAGGGTGAAGTCATCATGTCTTTACAGATTATTGGAGCATGTGTTTGTGTGTGTGTGGGTGTGTGTGTGTGTGTGTGTGTGAGTAGGGGAGGGAGAGGGAGAGAGAGAGAGAGAGAGAGAGAGATCATGGGATGTCTAGAACCCTCACACATTGCTTGTCTTTCAGTTGCCACACAGAAGGCAAGTCACTCCCACTCTCCTCCACAAAGCCTCCTGCCATCACTCCTGTGTGTCTCCCTTCAACCCTATCTCGTATCAGCGCTCTGATAAAATCTCCCCCCTGCTCCATTTCCCTTTCTGCAGACACTGAGAAGAGGACTGAGGGAAACAGATAAAAGACAGATACAGGAAGAGGAAGAGATGGGGGTAAAGAGATTGCCTGTGAGATATAATAGAGTATGGTAAGAGATGATATTGAATCCTTTAAAAAAATATTAAGCTTATCATGTGTTAACATAAAAGAGTGATGTTACCTGCTGTGATAGTCTCATTCCCATAATGTAAATACAGTTACTCACGACGACAGGGCAGGGGCCAAAAATAAAAGAAATGGTATGATGCCCTCTATCCTTCACAGCCCTTCTTCTTTCAACCTTCCTGCTGCCTCTGTAAAAGCTGGGCTTGGCTGTTCAGGAGTGACGGACATGATGGCCCACCATCACTTCAAAGCTAATCCTTATTTTTAGAATATTGGTGATATCCGTGTGCACCTCACCTCGTAAAGCCTCTGGAGAGAAGGGGAGAAGGAAGACTGACAGTTCTGGAGTGTGCAGACGACACCTCTGTGCACACTCAGTCCAAATACCAAGAGAGGTGACAAGAAGACGTTAGAACAAAGCTATAGCGAAGCGTTTTGTTTATCTCCAAAAATAATAATGTGAGGCGGGAGGTGCAGTTTCCAAATGACTGGTGAAGTGGACTGTTGCCTCCCATTGGCCCCGCACTGGATGAGGGGGTCCTTCATCCAAAAAACAAATTCCTCTCTTCTAAAAGAATGACTGCTTTTTGGAACGAGCCAGGTGTTACCTTCCATGTGCTAATAGGATTATTCATTAGGAGTTTAGGTTTTTGTGCCTGGGAGTGCCACAGCATTGCGACGCACGCTGAGGTGAATCGTGTGCATCTGGTGCTGAAGAGGAGAAGAATGTGTGTGTAACTCCACATGTCTGTTGCATAAAGAACAAGAGGCTTCACATCTGATCCCACCTGCACTGGTGTACGTGTGTGTAAAGTGTGTGTTCCCCAATGCTTTACATTAGAGAACCAGTCAGCTGAGAAGCCCTTGGGCAGAAGAACAGAGGATGGGAATTGATAAAATTTCTAAATACTCATAGCTCTATTATTTTACTACTTCTAGTTGAAATTTTTCTCAAAACTTGTCTCCTTAGTCTTTTCATTCAAGAGTTTTTCTATGAAACATAATTTTCGCAGAGCCCAAGGTTAACAGATAGTTCCCAAACAGTCCAAATCCTAACCATATTCAATGGAAATTTATTGATTTATTAATATACATATTATTTATATTCTGGTAGTCTCTACCACTCAGTCGCTTTACAGTATACTCTGTGACTCACATAGATTAATCAAGGAACCGTTTTTAAATGTTATATAAAGACTGATTGCACCTTGACTTGTTCTGTGGAGAGTCATACATTGCACACTAAGGAAGTTGGTTTTTTGAGATAATTTTACAATGGATTTATACAGCCTCTTACTCCTCAACATGAGACTTTCAGGGGATTCAGTTAAGTTGACAAAGTGGTATATCTTATGAACGAGACAGGATAGCTTTCACCATCACTCTCACCTTGGGTCTCTCCCTAATCCTGTTCATGGATCCCTCTCTGTGGCTTTATTTGCCCCCTTCATCACTATCTCTGTCTATTTCATTCACTTCCGTTCCATCCAAGTAGAGTGAAAATCCTCACTCTGTGCACCTGTTTATTTTTGCCTTTTCTTCATTCCCATCCCAGTGTGTGGATGTGTGTTTGTGTCTTTTCTTTTGCAAGGGATGACTAAGAGGAATCTGAGAGCAGCAGGGGGGTCCTCTAGTTACCCATCAGCTTTGAAACCTCAGCATGTCTAGAAGGCAAGGCGAGAGGGGGAAAGACACAGAAAGAAAAAGGAGCAACAGAGAAGAAAAGAATGAAAGGAGGAGAACAAAGATGAGTAACGGGAAGAAGACGCAGGGTTCTGGAGAAACACGAAAAGGAGACAGAGGAGGAGAGAGTGATCTGATGCATTCTGATTAGAGCAGACAGCCTCTGCAGCACACATCCTTTCCTTAGGTCTGATCTCCATCTAGCCTGTATGTTCACTGAAGTATGGATTACAGACTTCTTGTGAATTCATTAAGCTACCAAGATTCAAACCTGGGTGCAGGTGTAGAGCACCAGGCCAAACTAACCTCAGCAAGGACAAAAATAACAAAGAAAACATGTACAATTCAATGGGGACAAAGAGAGTTAATAAAAAAATAGAGCTATGATGTCCGCAGGCTTCAGTCATACGGGATAGGGACACCTCCATGAAAACAGCAGCAACAGTATATACAGCAAAACTAAACAGCACATATGGTCTCATGATTTAAATTTCTAAAGAGGTTTAAAGGTTTAGAACGGCTAAATGACATGCCATTATAAACTTGCAAAGCACGTCTCATATTGTATCTCATGCAGTCCCTCTCACAGACACATTTTATTTGGTGTCAGCTGTAAGTGCACTGTTGTATAGAATATTATACAAGATATAAATGTTAGAACATATCCAAGTAAATATTGTGTCTTAATAAATGCATTGCATTCGACAATAGAGATGTGGATTGAAAAGTGGATTTATCATCCTGTGTTAGAGAAAACAAGCCAAATTTTTGCAAATATCCATAACTACAATAATACAATAATTATATGGTCTAATCCATGAAGTTAGGAAAATAAATCTGACCTCTAATTTAATATGCTTAACATACTGACCCACATTTCAAGATTTGTCGATATAGGATTGAACCATTTGTGTCTAATCAGGACATTTCATACTGCAGTCTCGACAAAATAATGTTCCTGATGTTACTCAGTAATTAAAGCAATGCTATGTGATCCTTTAAAAAAAAAAAAAAAAAAAAAAAAAAAAAAAAAAAAAAAAAAAAAAAAAAAAAAAAAAAAAAAAAAAAAAAAAAAAAAAAAAAAAAAAAAAAAAAAAAAAAAAAAAAAAAAAAAAAAAAAAAAAAAAAAAAAAAAAATCTTTGAAATGGTGCTTAGCAACAGTGCAGTACGCCACGATGAATGACCAACAATTAGAGAGACATTTAAAAACCTGCGATTTTCAGTGCCATTCCATCTTCGGACATAATGCTACCATTAACCAAAAAAAGGACCTTCTGCGTACGGTGTCAGCCTAGTAGTTCATTGTACTGCTCTTCTCTTGCAGCACTTACCTGTTCAGGCAATCATGTGACTCTATATATATCGTTACATTACACCCTAAGAGCATGAGTGTACCCGAGCTTGCTCACATGCTGCACCACAGCAAGGGACAGAAAATAAAAGCCTAACAGCAAAAACCCACAATGTCAAAAGAGCAACAGGATCAAAATAAACTATGAGCCTGCATATCTTTTTACTGTATAATGAGAGTGCTCTTAAGAGACAGATCAAATTGAAACGTGACTAAGCTGTGTAATTACGAGAGGAAGTTTACAGGAGAGAAAAGAGGAAAACAAAACACAGGGAGATAAAGGTGGATTACGGGGGAGTCTGCATGGCTGTGATGACACTGCCATGCTCATTTGTTCAAGCATCTGAGTACATGCTGAGATGTAATAGAGCAGACAGAGCTTAAAGTTACCTTCGTCTCATTTGTAAGGCCGGCTGTTTATATTTCTGTGTCATTATTATAAAAACTAAGCAGCGTCATTGCTGAAAGGAAAGGGACTTCAAAAGGTGAGAGGAACATTAGTGAGGCTGATCGCTGATGTTGGGTGATGAGGCTTGGAGCTCCTATTTATCCTAAATGTGTTTGATATAGTTTAAGGTTAGATCAGGTCTCACTGTCCAGGAAAGTCAAGTTTCCATTAAAGTCAAAAACAGATCAATAAATTAGTATCATTATATGTTGCTGAATCGTCGATATTTCCCTTAAACAAAGAAAAACAGCCCCAGAAGAAAAGCATTTTATGCCTAAATTTTGAGTGAGTCAATAGGAAAAAAATATTTTAGTAATGTAAATGAAGATAAATGCAATGCTTAAAGAAATGGCTCTTCAGGCAGCTGTTGCTAATTGACATGTGTGGCATATTTCCAGCGTTTAATCAATCCCACGGTTTTGTTATGCATGCTATATTAATGAATTTTTCCTTCAGTGAAGCTGAGGCGATAAAGCAAAAATTAGTCAGGCTTAAAGTTATGGTAAACATTCAATCCCCAGGTTTAATCAGGACTCCGAAGTTCCCACCTTTTAAGATTTTACCCCCAGCAACCAAAAGTTCAACTATGCAGCTGCCATTCACAAAACTGCTGACTCATATGTAATATAAAATTATGCAAGTTTCTGGGACTTATTTTTTAATTCAAGGTGTGTGAGCTCATGCTCTGAGCATAACGACAATTTATGTTAAAGCATAATGAATTGCATTAAAGCAGTAATCTTGACTGTCACTGCAGCGCGCCGATGCGTCAACAGCAGCTGAATTAGCATTTCCTAAAAATCAGCAGTGCTATACAGGCTCTCGTCATGGTAACAATACAAAAATGACCCACAGTGACAGTGTGACGTGGGCTGTACTGCTGAAACAAGGTCAAATATGAATACATCCAGTGTGTTTCATCACGCACACATGATCCTTTGAGGTCTGTTTTTAGTCCATCCTAATGGGTATGAAATAGTGGGTCAGTTCCCTTTGCTTACTTGCCTGTAAATTAAGAAAAAAAAGATCAGGGCCACCCTAAAAAGGGACAGTTGTCACAGCATTGCGTGATGAGTCATGCTGTATATTGCAAGAGGCCAGGGGGTGGTGTTCCAGCCAGAGGTGAGATACGAGTGATGGTACAGTTGCCCGAACCCAGTGGGAAACAAATTAGATATGTGGAGCCAGGGACTTATCTTTCTGCCTGCAGTGCTGACATGTCAAAAAGGGTCAAGTTTAAATAACAGTATAATACATATCATTAAAGGGGTAAGGGTTAGGGAAAGTTAAGAAAAGGGAAAGGTTAGGAAAGGGAAAGTAACGAGAAAATATGCTGCTATTTTTGCTGGCAAGCTACATTTATGTCTCAGTGTCTGATGGTCTAGATCAGCATGGCACTTTGAATAGTAATGAACTATGATAAATTGAATTTGATGTTTGATTGGGCTTAGTTTTATAAAACAGAAGTATTTAATAACTTATTTGGGGAGGGGAAGTAGGGTAATGCTTTAATCTTCTATTCAAAATGTCTTCCTTTGGACAAACAAAGAGAGGACACTGACAATGAAACCATAGCCATGCTGTTGACTGCATTATAGTCTGTGAATAAACTTCATACAGTTAAGAGTATAAAGATATTAAAAAAAAAAAAAAATGTATACAGTATATAAAAAAAAAAAATCAGTCTCTCTTCAAGTCGCCGCATTGCTCTATTAATAATAATCAGAATATTAATGTATTGAACTGTGCTACTTGGAGCCTTGATCCTACCACTTTACATTGCTGTACATCCTTATGCTTTCACAGTTCAATCGAGCTAAAGGCAAAGCGATGTAAGGAGTCATTTAGGGATTATTTACAAACAAATGTGCAGATCTTTCTTGTAACATTACTTTTTGTGTCAACTGACGCTTGGTGCTTTTCATTTCACGTTCCCCTTGGACTTTCTGTGTGCGTAACTGCAGTGACTGGGGCTGACAATGGGGAACTTGTGAATATCCTGCATTTTGAACAATTTTGATAGACTGTATGATGCTGCGCTTATGCAAAATTTCCCCAAAAAACAACATTGCAATGCGATTCCTGGTCACTTATTCACATCGGTAATTACCTGTCTGTGGAGAATCAAGGAAACATCTGCCAGCGCAACAGGAAGCTGCCAGCTCTAACCTGTCTATATGAGCGTGTTGTGCAGCTTTCAAGACTGTGTTTCTGGGATATTGCTGGGCAATATTTGAACAGTTTCGGGACTGTCAATAAGCAAAACTGCTGGGTCCATCTGTCCATAATAGCCTTGTAAGTTTCAAACAGTCATCAGTTACCCTCATGAAAAAGACTTCAGTGCAAACTTATAAAACACGACGAGGCAGTTAAGCACCAGTGCCCATTAGATATCTGGCATCTGAAAGTTAGATAAACAAAAAAAAATGACTTAAATGTATAATTGGTGTGAGGAATAGGTGCTTTTCACTTATGGACACTGTATGCAAGAACATAATTACCTTGGGCATTTAGTGAATAAATCATGTTTATTATTATTTATGGTGGAAAAAAAAATATTATGTCTTTAGAAGGCAGATTGCAAGAGCACCTTAGAAGTCATTGAATGATTATGGCAACTTTTAGAAATACCATAGTTATTAACTATAAACAATGTGTACAGGAGACTTTTAATGCCAATGGATGAAACATTTAGACCTTAAATGAGACAAAGAAATGGAATCAGAGACTGACACTATTTAATAATACAGAGCAAAGCCAATGATGTGGAGGAAAAGACAGCAAGACAAAATGTCTATTCTATACCTCCCAGGTAAGTAAACAGACAGGTTAGAAATTGGAAGGCAAGCCTGTTGACAAAGAGCAGTCATGACAGATAAGCTGAGAGGGATAATTTTCATATCTGTTTTTGCATCTTTAAGAGTGTGCAGAGTGTTTGCTTATTGTAAATCCAAGGAAAGAAGGAGAATGAAGTTTGTAATAGGGATTCAGGCAGCAAACTGTAGAGCTGTAATTGCTTGCAATACTTATGGTAGCAAGGAAAGATAATTCACGTTATCTCTGCATGGGATGTTTCTCCTTATGGGGCTGTTATACAGTTATCTAACAAACCTTTGTTTGCCTGATACCTAGTTTTCGAAATGTCTCCATTCATTTCCAAAATGAAAACATGCCATAGTCACATAGGGTATTAGACTGTGGCCAAAAAACTGAACCAAAAACCTATGCTTACTTGTGTTTGAGGGACAGGTTGGATGGATGAGTATTGCTGAATCTAATAAACCATTGATATGAGCTTCACACTTGAGAGCAGCCAACAGTACATGGCTATTGTTAAAGTGTATTTAAGTCTGTAAGAGTTCCCAAACAGACAAACAGACAAAAGCAGCATTGCCACTAAAGTGCTTTTGGTATGGTACTCTTTGTAACTTTAGGTTACTATAACTAAACCCCTAGAAGGGTTCAGCGTTTCCACTGCAGATAGTGGTCACGTGTAGGCGAGGTTGTTACCGTGGATTCAGATGTAAAAACCTTCATTTTTACAGAGGTTGGTCAGACAACAGATTTTACTTGGTTGTGAGAAGCAACAGCATTTATTATCTTGCTGGGGTACACTGCAGGCTTCACTGCTGCTAGAGTGGCAACTTTTAAGCTTTCCACTGCTGCTCTATTACTCAAGTTCCTTGTTTTTTCATCTCCCTTTATGCTGGTTTATTAGAACAGGAAGACAAACTCTGAGAAAAAGCTGGATGCAGCAAGACAAAACACTAATAAAAAAAGATGACATTTGGGATATCCTACATCAGAGAACTGACTCCGGCTGCTCAGACCAATTGGTGGCCTGCTGTATTTTAACTGCGTCTTTTAGTATTGGATCGGCGCACTAGGTATCTGAGAGGGCTAATGAAAAAAACGAATTGTTACAATGGTATCATCCGAAACTTTGGATGATAAAAATGAAAATAAATATCTCTTTTGATACATTTCAAACTGAACTACAATGATTTGGACTGTTTGGTGGAAACAATGCTAAGTACTCAAGTTGGGAGCATGAGAGTGAGAAGGAAGCATTAGCTGTAAAAGATGATTTAACATGCAATGATAAATGAATAAATATTATGCTGAAACTGGAGTTACTGGTTTCACTGAGCAGAAGATTAAATCATCATGGAAATCTGCTCAGATTATTTTTGGGGCATGCCTGAAGCATGACCTGTTGCAGTTTTTCATTAAACATAGAGGGATTGGGAAGCATAAAGGCCCCTTGAAAATTGGCAATTAAAACATAAAGGTTTTCTTTCAGGGGGTAGACATACCGTAGATTCTTCTGAAAACTCCAGACTTACTTGACATTGCCATAATTCAGCGTGAAAGCTAGGAAGTAAACTTTATTCTATGTCAAACTCAATTATTTTTGACATGCTGAATTGTCAAGGGAGATGACTTCGAATGTGAAAAAGATCTGCCTCTTTAAAATTTCATTAAATAACTGCACATGTTCCTCCCTTCTGCCCAAGGTTAGAGGCGTGTATGTTCTGTTGAGTGGGATGTAACAGTGTGGAATAAGTCTTTATGTAAGCCCCTCATTACCAATGATTAACCCCAGATCTTTCTTTATGCTTCTCAGGAAACATGGTGAGCAAGGAGTGTGGCAAATGCATGCTCACCAACTCAGAGTCTGACTCAGAGTCTGCACCTGTGCCCTCCACCTCGCTGGCACTGGGGGTTAAATATTCCCTGGAAGCCAGTCGACAGGTGAGGAAGAGGAACAAGGCTTTGCAAGTGCGTTTCAAGGATATCTGTGAGGCACAGAATGAGCAAAGGGAGGCGGAGTTGCAGGCAGCAGGGAAAGGAGGCAAACCGATCTCATACAAAGTAGCGTACCGCAAGTACATGACCGTCCCTGCTCGCAGATCCATCCCGAACGTCACAAGGAGCACAGGCGTACAGACGTCCCCTGACCTAAAGAAGCACTATCAGACTTTTCCCTTTGAGCGAAAGAAAGGCCATACTTTTAAACACATGGCGGCCGTGGAAACATATAAAGGTCACAAAAACGGTTTTGTCATGGAGGTGAAGCAGTCCAAGGCTACTGAGCAGGGTTTAGATGAGGAGGAGGAGGGAGCCTGTGGGGGGAGTGGAGTCCGGAGGACCAGGGCTCTGCTCCATACTAATGAGTGTATTGCCACAGTGGAACAGCACACTGCACCTGATGGCCTGTGCTCTGACGCGCTGCTGCTTAGTTGCTCTGCAGACACACAGAGAGAAAGCGGAGCTGGAGCACAGGCAGAGTACCAGCTCTGCAGTGTCCCATCCAAAGCCAGGACAGGATTACAAAACAAAGATGCCAATTCAGACCGCCTGACCAAGAGGCAGCAGCTCCATTTGGGGGAGAGCTTGTCCCGAACACTGCCGAACAGGGCCTCTAAGGTTACGGGCCCCATTGCCTGGAACTCCCTTACCCAAGTGGAGTGCTTGGACAGTCCGTCTGTGCGGAGCAAACGGAAGAAAGCCATGCAGCTCAATGGGCTGCAAAGTGAGACGCTACCACGTTCCCACAGAGGCTGTACAACACAGGCACAGTGCCACACAGGACAGTTATCTGCCCAGCCGTTAAGTGGCATGGAGGAGCCTATGTCTCCCTGCGTAGGTGGAGAGGCTGGTGGGACACCGCCTGACCAAACACAGGAGGCCTGTAAGCAAATAGTGCCTATAAATCAGGATGGGGATGTTAAAGCACAGCTCCAGGCCATGGAAAATCTTATCAGCTCTAGCCAAGAGACCATCAAGGTTCTGCTGGGGGTCATCCAGGAGCTAGAGAAGGGGGAGGCCCACAGAGAAGGGTAAGAAATCTTACTTATAGCCTGTGCCTTACATTACTGATGCAGCCCCCCCCAAATTACTGATTCGAGTTCTTTAGAGCAGGTTACCTTCTGATATGGTGTAATTATCCAATATCAGTGCTGGGGTACAGACATTGCTGTAGCATTAAATAGTAAGTCTGCAGCACTTAGAGCAGAAATTTAATTTTTATAACAAAATTAACCAAAAGCTGTTATTTGGTCAATCCATAGTCAATACTTGATCTGCTCAATAAGATAAATAAACTTAAAAAGCTTCTTGCTTCTTTACAGTAATGTTGTTTACAATGAGATTTGGGAAAAGGTTTGGGTGGTCACATGGTAAAGTTGAGAGTTTAGAGACGCAGAAACATATTCATGATTCAGCATTAACACGAAAAGTACCCTCTTGGTGTTTCACATTATTTTCTACACCTCAGGGATGAATTTGGATGAGTGATTAATTTTCAGCAGAGCCTTGAGTCACCCCAAAGGTTTTTGAAAATTAGATAACAATGGCATGTAGCAGGGATGATGTCGCTTGTACCTGATGTGCCCTGCAGTGCTATTACAGCACATTGTTCTTTTGTGATGAATCCCCTCCAGAGATGACGAAGCAGCTACTGAATTTTTATACAGACAAATCATATCTCTCAATTTGGCCCAAGAGGTTTGAGAAACAGTAGGAACGACTGACACAAAGCACTTTAAACCTCATTCAATACAATGCTACGGAACAGCAGACAACCTGCACCATTTCCTGTTGTTCTGGTTCAGCCACAAAATAATAATAAAAAAAATTTAAAAAAATTGGCCTTGTCTATATCAATGCCACTTTTATGTAAAATCCCATATTAAAAACCTTTTTTAATATTGGTCTTACAAAGAGTTACCAAGGCCCATGTAGCAGTATTTTCTATGAAATCAGGTTTGTAAAGAAAATTCAAAGATGGGATTTTCCGATCCGGTCATGTAACCAATTAACCCATTTAACAACATTTTAAGTACTAACATAATTTAAAAAATAGTTTTCTTCCCCGGTGCATATTATAGGTATCAAATTCAAACTTATTTACAGAAATCAATGATGAGGTGAAAAGTTAAATATATTGTCCTTTTATTGTATTTAACTGTGTGTGTATCCGAATTATCCCATTTGGTTTTCATATGTTTTCCCAGCTTCCCAACCTGTGTGTTGGGAATCAGGGTTCAAGTAAGTTTGAGGCTTTTGAAAAAGCCATGGCCTGTGAAAAAGCCATTTACTGTTCATTTCATATGGTGTGTAGACAAAAGGGCTGAAGATAGCATCTAGGCCACTGAAAAAAAAGAGGATTGTCTATCCGAAAGGATGAAGCAAACAAAATGGCCAATTTGTTGAGTGAGTTGCCTGGGCTTGGCACTCAGATATGTTTTAACCCCTCACTACATTGAGGTACGGACTAACAAAAGCCATATAATCAACATCCTAGCAACCACACACAAAAAAAAAAAGCTTATAAACAAGGAGCACAGAAATTCTACTACATGTATGAAAGCAGTTCTCAAAATTAATGACTGAACTAAAGGGTTCAATTCCTATTCAGCGGGGCTATATCAAGGAATATGACTCTTACTGACTGCACTTTCTTGCAATTTACTGTAAAGCACACTGTGCAACACGGATCCAATAATACTGATTGCGACATGCAGGTACACTGTGCAAAGAGTGAAGGTACCTAGAGATTTGGCATCATTAGTATGATCAGCGTGCATCAACCTAATCAAGCTGAGGTTGCTATGATGGTCAGTAGAAAAAGCTCTTGCCCTAGCTGGCTGAGTAAAAGAATTACAACTTGCACCTGTGAGATTGTGGTAAGTCACACTACTGGTAGCAGGTTGTGTTGATAGGTGCGTTATTCCATGTTGCATTGCTATTGGTCAGTTGACGTAGGTAAAAGAAGCATTCACACTGTGAGATGATCCTCCTATATTTTTGACACTGTCAGATGTTTTTCACAGGCTGAATTTGGTCGCAAGACTGGGAAATCAGTCATCTCTAATCTTTTCTCACTGTGCGACGCAGGACCACCATTTTGGAGCCATGACCGCAGACAATGCCATGATTGATTTGTCTGAGACAGCCAAAAATTGTACTGAATGTATTCAGCATTAAAAAGTATGAGTTCACAGTATTTAAAAAGACAATAACTTGCATTCAGTCCTGCACAAAACAGCCATAATCTCATCATCAAACCCATAACAAGGTACTCTGAATGGGAAAATAAGAAGACAGCAGAGTAAGCCATCATCTCTGTTGATGGTGTTCCCAAACTCATCAGGTTTATTAAGAGTCTAAAGGGGTGGGTGCAAGAGGCAAGAAAAGCAAGAGTTTCTTTTGTAAATTAAAACTAATGACAACTGTCTAATTGTAGCAAATGGTCACATCAATGCATTCATTACAAAAGCTTATATTTCTGTAAAGTCAGCAAACAATATAAGTCTCTTGTAATCCAATCCAAGGCCAAGTTCACCTCCACCATAAAAATACAGTTGGTATCTTCTTCCGGCACATATTTCCAATATCCATCGTCAGATGTGTTGCAAGCAAAGCAAAAAAATTCTAGAGCTGCTTTAGTCACAGTACATTAGTTTCACACTCTTGTTACATAAAGGTCACTGACACAACAAATAGGAGTGCCCAGAGGCTGTAGGTGAACCGCGAGTGCAATTACACCTGATATATAACTGTTCATGTTGTATGACATTCATTTTTCATTAAAGGAAATGCAAAGTTGTGTGCATTCATTTTTGGCATGTTTTTCTCACACACAAACTAAATAGCAATAGCTAATGTGCTGACCAAATGAAGAATTAATGAAAAAGGTTTGCAAAGAGGGATCAACAACATGTCCCTGGAGTATTTTCTAAATTCCCATAAGTTTAAAATCTTTTTTTTTTTTTTTAAATCTGCATTGTTAAGTGTTGAAATCAGATGTTTCTATATCAAAGGCTCTGTTGTATTGAAGTGATGATCTGTCCTTACATATTTCTGTACACTATGAATAGGTGTCGATAAGGATAGTTTTATTTAAGATAGTCCAAAATGCAACTGACCTAATATTGTCTGTGCAGTAAATGAACAGGACACCTGGACACGAAAACTCAAAATAACTTCTTCTGTACAACTTGATGAGAACAGAAAGAATTGAAAAGGAAAACAGTTAGAAGGCAAACGTGAAAGAACATGAGTAGAAATAACACGGAAAGGGGAAGCTACATTTCTCTTTGTATCATTAGAACGTTCCAGATTGTCTGTGGGGATTCTCAGTCATCCAGGTCATGGTAGTCTTGGTGTTTCAGCTGAAGGCAACTTGCCTTCTTGTAGTTCCCATCAAAGAGGCTTCTTCAGGTCTAAATTTCTGGTAGGGAGTCCCCGGTATTTAACCTTGTGGAGGATCCTTCAAACTTAGGGAAGTGGGCAAATGGTACGATGCCCCGCCCCCAATCTATGTGTCACAGATCCACTCACCCATCAATTGGGTTGTCACTCCCCCCGGTCATCATGTGAGTCGCTGGTATAACATGAGCCAAGGTGTGAACGGTGGCTAAGATTTTGGGGGAGGGACTGTTTGCATGTTCTTCCTGTGTCTGCGTCTAAGTTAATTGGTCACTCTAAATTGCCCGTAGGTGTGAATGTGAGTGTGGATGGCTGTTTGTCTCTATATGTCAGCCCTGCGATGAACTGGCAACTTGTCCAGGGTGTACCCCGCCTTCACCCGAAGATGCTGAGATAGGGGTCGCAGGGGGGGGGCTGGAGCCTAACGGGATAAGCGGTAGAAAATGGATGGATGGATTTCAAAACTGCATTTTATGTGGCAGACAGTCGATGTCTGAGGCCTCCTCCTCTTTTAAGTGATGGCTGTTCCAGCTTGAAATAGATGGTCTCCTTCACTCCTCTCTCAAACCATCTTTCCTCCCTGTCTAACACATGCGCATTCTCATCCTCAAAGGAGTGTCGCTTCTCCTTTAAATGTAAGTGGACTGCTGAGTCCTGGCCGGAGGAGCTGGCTCTCCGGTGTTGAGCCATGCGTTTGTGGAGAAGTTGTTTGGTCTCCCCGATGTAAAAATCTGTGCACTCCTCACTGCACTGGACTGCATTAACAACACTGTTAAGTTTGTGTCAGGGAGTTTTGTCCTTAGGGTGAACCAGTTTCTGTCTCAGAGTGCTGCAGGGTCTGAACTGAACTGGGATGTTATGCTTAGAGAAAATTCTTCTAAATTTCTCTGAGGAATGACAACGTTGTGATGTTTGTTCTTCTCCTCTTCCTATAATGTCGGGGTGCTGTTCCTGGAGCCCTTAGTGGACAAAGACATACACCCAAGTTAGGGTATCCACAGGTTTTTAATGCTGTCTTTCCAGATTATATAAGCAGCTCTTTCTGCAGCTTTTGGGACAAAAAAAGCAGAAACTTCCCTTACGTTCCCTCACGCCATGCATGAAAGACTAAGCCCTTTTATTCTTCTAGGCACACTATACAGACTGAAGGGTGTGGTGCATTTCAGGGGGAGTACACCATTGGTTGCGTCCTAAAATATGTGAATAAATTTGCTGCATCACAAGCCATTGCTGGCAGGCCGGACCAAATTATACACACTCACGGGGTTGGCTATCTATTAACACTATGTCTGTGTCCATATTTTCCTGCCGCTGGACTCCTACTCACACAGCGACCTTTGGGAAAGTGCACCTAAAAGCTGAAAGGGGGAGTGTGTATAAATACATTGTCGATGGCACATTTGCTTTTACTCTCCCCAGGGAGGAATGCTGACATGAGCTCTGCTCTCATATCAACTTGGTGAGAAAGGGATGGGAGATAGAGCGAGAAAAACAACCAGTCAGCATTGGGGCAGGAAACGGAGACAATAAGGGTGACTTGTTCAAAGGAAAAAGTCAGTGCAGTGCCAGTGTACTCTGATTGATTGTCTCACCAGGGCGGACAGTAAAGACGGCCTTGAACCTACAGTGCATTGTCACCTCCTCTCCAATAGCAAACACTGACTTTATAATTCATCTAAGGTCCTTTTCTCACATTCTTCCCATTACTTAATTCTGTGACAGCCTTAAGGAACAATATTGATAACAGTGCCTCTAATATACCTGTAAGGAGGTGAAATTTATGATAGCGCTTTAATTTTTTATTATGGAAAGTGTGAGAAGAGTTTCTGAGAGATCTGAAAAATGTCAGAAAGGAAGTACAAGTGATGAAAATTAGCACTGCGAACACAATGAGAAAAATCCAGTAGATTTTGACATCATGCCAATTTAAGAATCTCCTTACTGACAGCTCTTTGAGGTTTGATTTACCCAAATTCAAAACTTTCCATCTACCTACTATGATACTATGATTTCAACTGAGGTACATGAATTTCAGTTGGGGTGCTAAATGCTCAAAGCACTGCATACTTAAAATTCATCCTTTCCTTTGTACAGTGTGCTGGATGAGTTGACTAAATGTTGCTTCACTCTCACCTAGTCAGTTATTTAATTCATTTTCAATACCGTCCTAATGTATATGAATAAAACACTTGGAAATGGTTGAGCTTTGTGTCTCCGGTGACTCGGGTAGGGACTTTTACTCAGAGAAAAGGTAATATCTATATCTATATGGTTAAAATGGGACACTCGAGACCTTATGCAACTTATTGTGGGTAGGATGTGAAAAGAGGATTGGTTTGTGACACCTACAGACTATCTCACTAAATACTTTTTTTTAGTAGGAGGGTGGCTGTCTTGGGTATTACCCACTATGAGTGACTACATATAACCACCTGATTGTGAAGGAGAGTTGAATGTAGGATGAATGGTGTAAATAACACAAAACCTTGCATCTGTACTGGCTTTACATTTATGTTGATGCAGCAGTACAGGAATCACAGCCATAAAAACCAAACAGCAGGGGATTTCCTTATTGTCCATGTCATTGGTGTAATGAGTTCAAAGGAAGTCCACTGGAATGGGCAATTAATTACAAGGAGGCAAACTTACAGTCAATATGCACATTTCCACATGGTAATCGAGTAAGAAAGGCAATAACTTTTCAAAGCATGTAGCCAAATAGGGGTGTTTGGTTCATGACAATATTTTATCTCAATGACAACTGACAAAAGAACTATATAAGCATACGCAGGATATAATAGGATATTAATGGGTTTAAAGGTAAATGTGGTTAATCTATATCACAAAGAAATAAAAAGCTGTCTTTGTAAACAAACCTGTCAAATTATATCTGTTTCCATCAGGTGCTATATAGTCAATATTGGAAATAACTTACTGTATACTCTATAACACTGTCCGCCACTAAATTGATTAATCAGTGGTGAAATGATTCTAGCAAGTGAATTGGAAAAGGAAAGATATTGCTCTGGAAAACACATTAGCCTTTTGTCCTTCATTTTAATATTTAAATTAATAATGGCGTTGGTAATTAATATAATATATTTTCAGCCGAAACTACTTTTTTATTATTTAACGACATTTGTAAAGCCAATGACACCAGCTTGAGCGAAGACAAAACTCTCTTTTCAGTGCAGCCCAAGAACTCATCTTGTGGAACTAGAATGGCCTATCTGACCTCCAATCAGTCAGCCACAGCTAATGGGCGCCACTGTGCTCTAGCTGCCAGACACAGGCTACTTGGGGCAGTGTGACTACTCATCAGCCTCGTTTACCTCAGCCCTGCTAACGAAGGACAACAAACAAGATGAGAAAGGAAGGTGTGATAGAGCAGCTTAACGAGTCCTGTAATTACTCATTCACAACTCTTATCTTCCCCGCAGACTCTCCTATCGAACCGGACAGGACACAGCCAACTGTGACACATGCCGGAACAGCGCATGCATTATTTACAGGTTAGTGGACATTCCTCTACAAAGGCACAGAGATCCAAATGTGCCCTGTCTTTTCCCCTTAAGGGAAGTTTCACAGGTGGGGAGGGGAGGGGAAGGGGCAGGGGGATTCAATACTAATGTGGATTCTGTTAATAGGCACATGGGGATGCACACCACTCTGTCAGTCTATACATTGTTTCTTCACACCCTTCAATCACTGACGGGGTGTGTAGCATGTGCAGGGTTTAAGATTTCAAGACAAAAGGGCAAGACATGCCTGAAAAGGCGAGATGATACATATTAGAAATTAAGGGAGCACAGGGTTGCAAAAGGTGAACTTAATTACCATCAACACATCTTTAAAATATCATCACTGCCAACCAGCCTAAAGTCATTATTCTACCATGGTGCATGGTTGTCTCTTTATCCTGTTAAAATTATTGATCAGCTGGTTAGCAAAGAATATTGATAATTGATGTAGTATCTTTTCACAAACAATTGACAAATATGTCTCAGATGTGAGGATACATTTAAAACTGGATCAGAACACAAACTTAAAACAGAACTTCTAAGGATCAAGCATGAGAACCCAAAGTAGCAACTCTGCTGCCCATCCCCTCCCTGTTTCTGCTCTATCCGCCTTGACGTTTTAATGCTGGCAGAGCCTTTGAGAAGATTCACCGACAGTGGTTTTGGCATGTCAGTCTTCTTTACATTTGTGTCTTTGCTGTGTTTGATGTTGCCATTGCGTTAGCCTTTCACCACCTATGGGGACATGCATGCACAAGTTCCTTTGTAAAACAGCCAAAATCTGTGTGAGGCTGAGCGCTAACACGCTTATACTGACGATGCTAACAAGTTATTACCGTGGTACGTTTGTTAAGCCTCTCTTATGGGAATTTCCTGCATTTTGTAGGTACTCTTTCATAAACTATAATACATGACCAATTCTAATTTTGACCTACTGATGGTTCAAGATTAAAAAAAAAAAAAAAAAAAAAAGACAGGTTATCATAAAAGTTATTAGGATTCATTCTTTAAAATTGTGTGTAGCTAAGTGTTCTCATGATATTTCACACCGAAGCAAAAACATGAACATTATTATGATGTGTCCTCTGGGGACGCTGAACATCTGCACAGAAAATAATGGAAAACCGTAGAAAAGCTGTGGGACTATTTTAGTCTTCATCAAAATGATGGAATGACAAACTGAAGCCTGTGACCCTGAGCTACCTACTGACACCACCTTGCATATCCTGACTACCTGTCAGACTTTTTGAAACACAACATGATGCACTTTTGGCATGACACAACCTGGATGTGCGTTTTTGTCTATATGTGTCTGGCTATTTTTATGTTGTGGTCATAGAAGCACCAGGGCGACAGACACAAAACAGAAAGTAGGGGGAAGACAAAGACAAGTGACTTAGTAGACAAGAGTAGCAGGGTGGGAAGCGATCAATAAAACTGGTTTTAGTGGACACTGCTGCTCAACTCAGTCCACATTTGGTCTCTGATGAGGCAATTAAATCAGTTTATATCCACAGCTCTCAATGACTGATAAGTCACTGGGCAAACTCCAGTCCTGAAAATGAAGAAGCAGGGCTCAGCTCTGTTCCTTCTGAATTTTGAACTGAGGAAGATGCAGCATAACGCAAAGCAGACTGTGCTTAAATCATTAGGTCCCCTTGCATAGCTGCAAGATGGACAACTACAAAGTCATGTAGTGCAGGTCCGTTAAATTATGGGGGCCTGATGTGAAGGACACTGGAAGAGCACAATATGGCACTGGGGAATTATGAGGCAGTGGGTTTAGGACAGGGTTAAAGGATGGTGGATATGCGACAGACTGCCAAGATGGGGGCTTGCCTTCTATCATAAATTAGTCAGCACTATGTTTAATGCTAACTCTGAGATTTGACCCTGGGAAAGAAAAGCCTTGCTCCCTGTGGTCTTCCCATCCTCCATCTCTGCTCTGTAGAGTCTGTGAGCAGACAATGCAGCGTGATAGCGTGTCTACATTTATAAAGAAAACATGTGAGAAATTCCATTCTGAGCTTCTTCCTGTCAAGATCTTCTTGGCAGCTCAAAGTGTAGCTATACTAATCAGAGATGTGTTGGAAAAGGTGTTTCATTCAAATATCACCATGACCTGAATTCCAATTAAGGATTAAAATATGCAAAATGCAGGTTACAATAAAAGCTATGATTTGGTGTGCCCGTTTTGATACGAGCCAATTATACACATATGGACTCCAGGAAGAGTTCTACATCAGCTAATGGGTATCGTAATTAAAAATAAAAGAAAATAAAAAAAATTGTCAGCAAGTTGTCCCAACATGCTGCTTAGTTTTTAACACTTGCATTATAAATTTTAAGAATATTAAAGTGAGATGACATTTCTCCCAAAAAACTGTCAGGTTCTCTTCAAGCATTTCCCATTTGTCCTCTTAAATCTGCCCTCTTAAATCTGCCACAATAAATTGAAACACTTCATCCGTGGCGGAAGTGCAGAAAAACAAAAACTCAACACCAAATGGGAAACTTGTTTTTGACAAACCTTGCCAGCTCCTGGCAGGGTTTCAAAATTTAGAAGTGAGATGTTTGAAAAATTGATCCTTAAATTGATCTGGGTTCTCCTTTAAGAGAATTGCTTGACATGGTGATTTGTGCTGATTGGACACAGAATTAAATATAGCAGTTGTATTCACACAGCGGGATTAAATGACAATCTAATTACTTATAGCTCCATGAAAACAACCTCTCTGGAGGTGGAGGAATGCAACACAAGAATTAGAGCCATGAAAGAACACACACTGTACATGAGCTGTCTATGATATCTATTAGCATTTTTTTCTGCTTCTTTCTTTGTGTCAGAGCCAAACCCATGACACTTGTGTTTATGATAAGCTTCTTCACTAGAGTAGACGTATTGGTCAATAAATCATTTTAGCACAGCCCAGTAAGGAGCTAAACATCCACTCTTCAGCCTAATCTATTAGCCCAAGAGTATATGTTATCATCTCCAAGCCCCATTCTCAGCATAACAGTACCAGATCAGTACGGCGTCTAAGGCATGGACTTTAAACAGAATACACAAGCTGCTATAGTCACTTGTCCCTGTCTGGTCCCTCAGACTGTCTCATTTTTATCCTCCTTCTGTAACTTTCTTGCCCTCTCTGACTGTTTCTCTGGAACATGCTTTCCCGTCTTAACAGCTAACAGCGCGTGTTTGGATGAACTTGGGAATCTGGCGCTTGATATGCGGCGAATGACAATGAAGCCGAATGTGAGAGAAAGGGATGAAAAGATTATTGCGGTTCATTCCATCCTGCCAGGTGATGTAAGACCTGTTACAATGAAAATGTGGGGGAGAGGAGAGGGATGACAAAAAAGACGAGTATAAGCATGAGAGACAAACGCCGAGCGACTCTGGATAGGAGGAAAATGAGGGAGACGCAGAAAGCTGGGGGATTTTGAACGCGTTCCATTTATTTCAAGTCCGCAGGCATTAAGTCGTGATGCGTCTTAGTGCAGAAACCCTGTAATCTCATTTTCCTTTCACTGCATTTATAAGGGCTAATGTGCTAATCAAACAGGGAGATAGCTTTTAGTGGCTGTGATTAAGGAAGTTTCTTACTGCTAGGCATTATTGTTCATAATGCACTACAGTTATTTTCAATCATTTTGTGTTTCATTTCGTCAATATCTTGCATTTTTTTGGGGACTGTTTCAGAAACGGGGCTACAGGTGATTAAAAGACTATCTGAGGATAAACTTGTCTTTAATAATACTGTTCAGTGCATAGGGAGACGCAGGAGATATCTCAATCTACTCAGCCAGGCTATGAAAATCTAATGCTAAAGACTGCAGAGCGGATTACACTGTAACATATGGAAATTATTGAGCAGAAAGTCTGTCCGACTACACGATTCTGCTGGGAGAAGAGAGATATCTCTTTTTGTGCATGCATAATAATGTTTCCCCAACATGGTGGCCCGCTGGTTGCCATAGCTACAAGATGGATGGGACAGACAGTGTTGGGGACAATGAGGACAGTCGGGAAGAGCAGTCACATTCACAGTAGATAAGGGAACAAAGAAGAAAGCAGGGTGAGAATGTGAAAGAGGGGAGACATGGAGAGGACAACAAGGGAGCTGAAGGCAGGATAGAGAGCAGGGGGGAGGTGTGTATGTCAGTGGTACGATATGGGATGTTTCTTTTCTTGAGCACAAACTGTTGGGAGAGGGGGACCATGTCAGGAAGAGAGCGTGGGAGTAAAAAGAAAGTTAAAAAAAAAAACAGTAAGTCTCATAAGGGGATGCTGATAACTGGGTTGGGTAGAGACTAATAAATCTTTCATTAAAAGTCCTTTTGAATATGTTTCAAAGAAGAGATGATTATCTTTTTACGCCACTTTTTT
>KV751339.1:1088960-1105825 GCA_001698575.1 Mola mola
TGCATACAACAGTATGATCAAGGAAAATTAAATTAAGAAACATAAAAATAAAATAAGAAAAATAAAAAAAGGACATAAATTGAGTAAAGAAAATAATGACATTAAATCAAAAATTAATGCATGGTGCGAGGATGCAAATTAAATGTATCTCCAAAAATTTGAATATTGTGGAAATATCTCTTCATAATTTCATTAAGAGAGAACTTAAACTCTCAGAATTCTATATTCATTACACATACAGTAAAATATTTCAAGCTTTTTATGTTTAATTTTGATGATAATAGCTACAGTTACAATAAAATATTCTATTTTGTTTGTTTGCAGTTGGCCATAATTATCAATTAAAGTCGTAATATGGTTGAAATATTTCAGTCTATGCGTAATGAAATCTCTCTCAATAACATTTATCAGGTGTGCTCACTTTCTTTAAAAATAACTTCCAAAAAATTGCTTTTTATTTAATAGTATTATACAGAAGTATATGACTATCAACACTACCATTAGTTCTACCCCATATTGGCTCTACCCAAACATGTGAGTTTTAGCAACTTCCTGTCATTTTACCAATTAAAATCTTCAACAGAAAATGGATAGATGCCCTGATTAAACCATTCAAAAAGCTCTACAAATGATTAATTCCACAAAACTCCACAAATGTCCTCTTATCTTGGACAGCGGTTTTGTGGCAGGCTGCTCTATAATACAGCTAGTATAGACAGAGAGCTTTAACTGGTAAATACCTGAGAAGATGCATAATGGAAATTTAGAGTTTGCCTTGCATTAAAATGTTTTTGGTACTGTGCAATAGTGCAGCAAGCTGAATTCAAGCATAATTGTGGGGTTGTTTTATTTTTTTAGATGTGTGTATGTGCTCAGTCATCTTTCAGGAGTTGGGCACAAAAGCAAATCACTTGTCTAAGGGCGTCTAACACTGTGGAAACATTGGAGTGTTTAATATTTTCTTAACAGGGGTCAAATCCTCATGCCCGCTGCATCTCCTCCTAACTCAAAATAAACAAATGGTAACACACACACACACACGCACGCACACACATAAATTGACACACAGCAGGATGGTAGCGGGACAAGCGGACTGGAACTATCAAGCTAGACCATGAGCGCTCTCCTCAAACTTCCAGCACAAACAGATTTTAGCCGCTACAGTGATTTTCCCCTTTAACACAGACCAGGAGAGCAGCTGACATATTTGTTCTTTTCCAATGAGCCCATTTGCAAGTGATTTGTGTGCCTGCCCTGCTCTCGTCTTTTACAGAGTCAACAATGAAGGTGACACACAAAATAGGGGCTCCAAAACAAAAGAGAGAAACAAACTCCACTCTCAACATTCTGGAATTTGAGTATATATCACACTCATCATGCAGTATTTCAGTTTCATTTCATGGAACTTGCAATAACGCTGCCCAGCTTACAGGACGCGAGTCCAGACAATGACAAAGGGCTCCGTCTGTGCTTATTCAGTTGGCTGGCTATGTTGATGTAAATTTTAGTGGGTGAACACAGTTTTTTTGATTAGAGGAGCGAATTATGGATCCAGTCCAGTAGAGGGCAAGAAGCTCTATAAGATTAGTTAATCACCAGCGAATATATATTTGCAGCATTTTAATGAATAGGTATGGAGAGACTGTTAATTGCATGTTGGGCGTTGTTTCAGAGCATCTTGTTTGGCAATCATTTGCTCAAAGCATTTACAGAACATTTCACTTTGGTACTTTTAAGGACCACCTGGGGCTCAGGATGCATCTAATGAGTCCCCTGAGAATACACACTTACTGCAGCTGATCAGACAACAGTAAAACTGCCTGTCTGACTCATTCACTCATTGTAGCGGTCATTATCTCTAATAAAGCATCTCCAAATTGGAACTCAGCTCAATAATGATGTGGAAAAGACCATTTCGCTCGGCATTTAAGCATGCGCCTATGTTGGACTGTCTACTTAAAAATACACCACCAGGCATGGAGCTGCTGTGAGAAGAGGATGTACTATCACAATCTCGGCAACAAGTCCAACTGCTGATCAGCATGCCATTTGCAAGCATCAGGGAGGCATGCCTGTTTACAATTACACCAACAGATCAATAGTAATGACTGAGTGCTAAACACTGAGGATTGCCCTACAATAGTTACTCACTAAACTGGTCAAAACACCAATCAGGCAATTTCATGTTGCTAGAGAGTGGAAGGACTGAAAGCAGAGGCATTTACACTGTGATTTAATCAACATCAGATATTAGTCATAAGGATAAACTTCCCAGTTCAAAATGAACTACATTATTTGTTTCTGAGGCATGTTTTGTCCCTGTCAGCCACATTGAATCATTTCTGCTATTCTGTCTGGTTACTAACTCTGTATTTAAATCACCACCACGGGACAGTATGTGCAGGCACGTGTGTGTGTGAGCGTGTTTGTCTTTTAATAAGGAGCAAACCTAACATGGCCTCAGAGGGCTGCTGCCTCCGGCAAAGTGTTTAGCGCCCTGACTGTCATCGGAGCAGGGCCTGGCTGCAAAGGTCAGAGGTTCTCATTAGACATGACTACATTACAGCACTTCATATTTGACATTATTTTGATAGTAATAGTAAGGTATCGACGTGTACAATAGGGTTGTTGCAGTGGGGTTGGAGAAGTAAGGGAAAGGAGAACAGATATAAAGACATTTGAGCAAAAATGATGATATAATAAAAAAATGACACCGACACTTAGAGACTGGCTAGATGAGACCATATATTCTGGTAGAGATGAGCCAATTTTAACAATGGAAGTGCTTAATTACCTTAGATAGTAAGAGAGGTTTCTGCTCTGCCTCGCCAGTGACCTTTACTGCGGGCTCACAGAGGGTAGCCTAGGGGAGGCAGCTGGTTTGTGTGATTCCGTGTGATTGCCTACATTACTGCATCGTGAGTGAAGGTGCATGCACTGAGGAACCGTGACGTGTGTATCTTAATGTGTGTGTGCTCACCGTGATGAGTGAAGAGATCGCTGTGGACGATGTCAATCAGACATTCTAGCTTCTGTTTCACCAGGCGACCCAGAGGAACCTTCAGGATGAACTCTGTGAACAGCTTGCTGTGGAGACAGAAAGAGGACAAAGGAGATGAAAGGTCAAACTGATCAGGCATCTTGAGCTGGCTGACTGCTTCCCATCCTGAGCAACGACCCAAAACGCAATTTAAAGGTCCTGTACACCCACACGGGTCCTTTTCAGTTATTCTGGCGAAGAGGCAATATAGAGATAACGGAGATTTGCCAACTGACCCAGAGGAAGAGACCTTGGCCGAACTTGGAGAACAGCTCTCTAGATAGATTTTGATCGTCCTGACAGGAAAAAGAGACTGATTCGCACATGAATAGTATTACTAGGGGAAGTCGGGATTTAGAAACGACTCTATTGCACCTGTAATTCAAGGTTCTTATTCAAAATTACTAACATGGGGACACAAATGCTTTTCAATTAAAATCAGATACTGTAAAAAACTCAAATAAATATTCTCAAGTTATAAAATGATAGAATACTTATTTTATTTTATCTTTTTAAAAACCTCTTGCTCTGGTTAAAAAAGGGTGAAACTGGGCTGAGCTGCATGATGGTTTCGCTCAGGTTTCAATCCTTCATATATTTAAAATGATAAAAGTTCCCCAGCAGATTCAATTAAAACAAGAACTGAACCAAAGAAGTGTCTATAAAGCAGTCTGTACACCCACACATGCTCAGGTTTGAAAAAAGGTTAAATAATTGTGTGGGAGCATGCAACCTTCACCTGATGGATTCAATTTAAATGTAGCTTCTTCGTTACACAAAAGTATTACACATAAAACCTTGTATTCCAATGCACGCTGTTAAACTAAGAATATTTCTACCACACAGCTCAGCGAGATCAAACTATGAGCGTTCGACAGTTCAGAGCAGGAGAAATAAATCTGTATCTAAGCGCACACCTAAATCTTGAATGGGGAGGCAGGATGCTCGCTCTGCTGGCAAGCTGAACCTCAAGGAGTAGAGGTTCTGGCAGGGGATGAAAGACCCTGACCCCGAGGCTCCAATTCAGTTACCTCCAGCTCAGCCAGGTTTGCACTAACAACGGGAACAGCTGATGCCACCTTTGCTCAGGCAGGAACGAGAGCTAGACCTGTGATGTATGTTTAAGTGAATGGTTTCAAACGGACAAAAAGCTTTTGGAATTAAAGTTTGAAATCCAAAGCTTCTTTCATTTCTCTCCAACTACATGAAAAACAACAGAGCATACAGCAAAACGCTTGCTATGATGTCTCACGTCATTGTCACTGGAACAAAAAGCCATACTTTGATAAGGTCAAGTCAACATGAGTTGAGAGAGAGAGGGAGGTCTGAGCCAATAATTCAATAATTGTCAATAGCATTCCAAAAACAAGAGGATGCTGTCTAGTTCTGTTACTGAGATCAGGGATGTCAGTCAATTATCTCTAAAATCCTAAAATGTTTGCCTTAAGATGAATTAACCGATCCAGAAAAAAAACATTTTGATGCAGTTGAGATGACACAAAGTCTGTGTTACAAACAGGATATAGTCAGGTAGAGTCAACGAAGGAGGAATGTGAAGGGGGGAGAAAGACAGGAAGAAGACACAATCGATGGGCTGAAGGTCTTCCACCTTTGACAAGAGACTCTAGATATTCACTGAGGATGTGATAGCAGTGGAGCAGAGGCCAGAGGCAAGAATTTGAGGTCCTGTGTGGCCCAGAATTTGAAATGGCAGCTGCCCAGGTGCCAGACATGGAGAAAAGGGAAGGGGCCCTTTGCTGAGCACTTGCAAATGAACAGGCAAGGGGCATTTTGAGGTCTGGTCTGTCACGAATTTTTAAGGTGATAAAATACTTGTTGACATCATGTATGATATTATGGGGCTCTCCTGTGAAATTTTATTAAGCGGAAGACAGATCCTTTTTGCATCCTGTTTCATATTTTTAGATTAATTTTGTAACTAGATGGAGGTGTAAACAACAGTTTCTGCCTGGTGTGTTGGTGAGGGAAATTCTCTCTCTTCTGATTCAGAGTTACAGTCTTGAATGAAAGCCTAAAAAACTGCTTTTGAGGAACATTATGATGTTACATCTGGCACTAGCCCATTTGGATACAAGATCGTATACCCAAATTTTACTCTAATAAGCATTTCTGTGAAATGTTTGCCATAATTAGTATATAAATTCTTGATTATTTTACCTTAAAAATGTTAATATGTCATGGTGACCCTTACCTTTAACACTAACTGCTTTATCTTTAATTCCAATGGGACATTTGTGCAAAATTTGAATATCGTTTTAACACCCAAAAATCTGGAGGACTCTGATTGAGTCTAATTGAGGGAGTGAAATAGCACCATTGTGAACCTTCTGAATAATGTCACCCAGTTGAAAGGACTGCTCGTCCTTGGGGGGGACTACGTGTTTTCTGCTGGTGTATCCACCTGAGCAGACAAGTAAAAAATGGACCACCACATTTATGCAGCTTTGGAGTTTCTGTTTTTACTTAAGTGTTTGGAGAAATAAATGTTTTAGAGGAAGCTGCCCTGTATGTGTAGCAGGCGAGGCAACGCATGGTCGATCACTTGGAATTTTACGTGACGCAAATGAGAGAGTACTGCAGAAAAAGGTGAACCCTGATTAGAGTGGGAGATGATGACGTGTTGCCCTCGTTACACTGACAAGGCGATGATTTTATTTTTACATGTGTGCCGTTTGTTTTGCATCCTTTAACCCACGCTGTACTGTATTGTGGTCCACTTCCTATCCAGGGTTAATTTAAAGCAGAACAGCTCTGGTGTGAATGCGCCATAAGATATCATGTCCACAACACTGGGACTGAAGGACAGCCCACAAACATAATATGAGCAGTCTTTTGACTTAACAAGTAAAGTTTTTGATTGACGAACAAATTATATTATGATAATATGACATACCTAAGAAAGAGCTGTGCCGCTCTCATTATGTTGTTTGCCTTTCTCTATTCAACCTCTTTCCTGATTTTCAACTGAAGATATATTACATCAGCAAATAAAGAGAGGTTTAGACTTTCCTGTGTCCTGTACCCTTACATTAATGGTCTCTGCATAGGATTTATATTTCATCATACGACAAGTTGAACACAACACCATTGAATGTATTAGAAAAGCTTTTTGTCACCTACTTGTATATACTGTATTTTCCTCCATGAATGATGCCATTATATTTTGTTTGGCGCTGTGTTCTTTCAGTTTAACAGATTAAAAGACACTGAAATGGGTCAGAAAATCAAGAGCACACCAATTAGGCATTTTGTCACAGAATGTAAGGTACCCCCCACTCTCAAAAGCAATTTTGAAAGCGCTGACCCAAAAATACATTGAAAGTTTGTATCTAAGTTTAAGACAGCCCTTTCTGAAATTCACAGTCAACTCAAGTCAAAGCAATTCAGATCTTGCTTTCTGTTCTGTTCTAACATCAGAACTCAATACTTTAGAAGTCATTTGATGAGCGTTAAGATGTAGTAAATGACATTCACGCCACACAACATTAAACGACTGGAGCGGTGCAGGTTTCCAAGGCAGCCGGGGTATAGTCAGTTCCCATCACAGTACAGCTACGGAATGTTGAGTTGTTGTATTTAAAAACAAAAAAAAAAAAGCAACATTTCTCCTTTCAGTCTCTAGCCATAAAAATGAGCATTTGGGTAGGGTTTAAGCATTTTCTGAACATTTAGAATAATGACCTACTGTGGTGTTCTCCAGCAACAGGATGTGTGTTTCAGACACTCACAGAAAGAAAAATTCTAAGCGTCATAGTTAAGAGACTGCTGTTTCATCTGCTGGTCCACTGTGGGAACCCTGTGCTGCAGAAGTCACTCTAAAAACAATGAGGCAAATGATATTACCTTAGTTCCTTCGGATCAAAGACCAGCTTGACATCATTGACGATGGTAGGGATGTATTTCAGCGCAGCACCCTTGACCACAAAAATAAAAACAAAAAAACGTGTGAAGATTCAGTCTAATTGATCTGAACTATGTAATACACAGTTAAGGAATTGTGTGCTATTGCAATGTGTGAAGTGTAAATTCATCTTGTTTGGTTTCCTTATTGGCAATATATTTTCAATATCTGGCATTTGTTTGAGGGCAGGGGATGATGTTTAAATGTCTAATAAATAATCTGGGACCAAAAACAAGCGCTCTGCAGTGCAACCTTGATAGATAAACCCAGACGTAATCTTTGTTTGGCCATCGATTTGATAACACAGTCATCAAGCGTGAGCACACAGTGGCCTATTACAAAGGCATCCATTATAATGGGAATGATTAACTAGGCTGACAAGTCCCTCTCTGACTGTCTGCGGCTAAACGCGGTCCAAGGTGGGTTCAGATGTTTACACAGCATCTGTGCAAATTAGCAGCAGTGCCAGTCTGTCTCATACAGGTTGATCAGCCGTACAGAAGTAGCACACTGGCCGTCACTTGCTACAATACATCATTTGCTTTTCTGCATGACTATTTTTGAAAATATGTGAAAGGTAATTAGCAGCATCAAATGACGTTGTTAAGAAAAAATATATTTTGGGACAGAGTCAGTGAATGTAATCATGTGCGAGAAGCCTGTCTGAGGAGCAAATTACAGAACATCTGGACATAGTCACAACCTCTGAAAACAACCCTACTTTAATCTAATCTAATTTCAACAAAATTTGTTTTGCACTTCAAATACAGATTAAACTTGGATTTCAAAGAAGCTTCTCGCCTTTCTTCCACTCAAGAATCCTGCCACAAAAAAGCAAAGTGCATGTTTACCCCTTGAAGAAGTCATTTTAACAGGATGTCTTTTGTTTTCTAAGTTTGATCTCAGAAGCGACTGCACTCCCACCTGCTGGGATGTGTTGTTTGAAGTATCACTCCAAGTCTCTCCTACAGGTGCTGAGCTGTCACCAGAAGCATGCTGCTCTGTGTTTGTGTTTCAAGTTCTAGTTTCATCATTTTTCCACCAGCATGTGTGTGTGTGTGTGTGTGTGTGTGTGTGTGTGTGTGTGTGTGTGTCGGTCTGTCCAGATGTTCATCAGGATTCAGACTTGGGGGTATGATGGAAATGCTCATTAGTTTCCACCTGTCACAGTGCTTTCACAAGGGCGGGCTTGGGAAGAAAGCAGGAATCCTCGCTTTCGTGCCCGTTCCTCAAGATCAGTTTTTAATTTACTGACAGTAAAGCTAATATCTCACCCAATTACACAGCAACTGATTCCTAATTGACTCCTGAGCTTCTCCTACGGTTGAGCGTGCACATGGATCTACTGTAGCTGTGCCAAGTTGCTTTGATTATGTTATCTCTAAATGCCTAGGTGTGCGAGTGTACCTGCAAGAAATGGCAGAAAAAGAAAAAAAAATGTGCATGTGTGTGGATTCAAACGTGGATTCCCTTGGGGTTTGGGGTTAACGACAATGATATGAAAACAGATAGAGGCCAAAGGTGTAAGGAGCGGGACAATAAAATAAATACCTTAAGGAGCAGCTAAAGAGCAGAAGGCCAGAGGAGCCCCAGATCACAGGACAGTCAAGGTCAGAGTGAAAAAGAGAGAGAGGACAAGTACAGACACACAAACAGAATGTACAAGACAAGAGAAAACTACACAGAACAAACATGCATAAAGAATGGAGGCAAGAATTCTGAAATGTTAGGGCTGCACAAAATAGCCACCTTCTAACCAATCAATTAAAAAAAATAATTCACCTTGAGCAGGATTTTAAAAATTCAGTCTTCAGCCAGTGAGACTACCATCTCTCAAGATAAAAAAAAATATCTTGCAGAGCTAGATTTACTAAATTACATAGTAATTACATTATCAGACATACAAAATAAAACATTTTGTATGTCTGATACAAACAAACAGTACATTTTCTTAATAGTCCTCTGTTCCTATATATAAGTGACAACAATGCAATATTTTGATTGAAAATATGACCAGAGAACTAGTGGATAAAGTTGAGAATCGGGACACCCTGAATCAGGTCTGATCTGTTTTCATGGAATGAGAGGGACCAGCATGACATCTGGCAGGTGGTTTTTATGTTGTGGCTGACTGGTGTATCGTAGTTGTGCAGGCCTACTTTCCTTGAGCCCCTTGAGTATATGCAATGTTGCTTTTTGTAAAGGTTCCATAATTAAGATAAAATGTGCAAATTAGTGAGCAGATTTAGATACAGTTACACAAGCCATAAATTCCTGTTTCCATTCTTTATGCTAAGCAAACCTGTAGCGGCATACTTATACAGACAACAGTAGTTCACAAAATGTGGCAGTTTTCTTTTAATCTATACACGTCCTCAAATATACCTTGTGTGATTTTGTGTGCAGCCCTAACAAAGTCAAACCAAGAACTGAGGAGAGTAACCACAGAAGCACAAAAAACATCAGTGAACAGAAAGAATACTTCCATTAATGTATAATAATAAGCTATGTTTAACATTATACATGCATCTCCAACTACAGAGCATGTCATCCAAAGCAGCTGATTTATTTACTATTCATGCAGCAGATACTTATTGGCCCAGAGTTTGAGCGATAGCATGCAGTTGGACTGACAGTTAACCTACCTTCACCATGCCAGTGTTCTCAGAATTACTGTTCATCATGTCATTAAAGGATGTGAAAAGGTTCCTCAAGGACTCCATGAAGTCGGCCTCTCCTTTGTTCTCATAGAGTCTGGTAGGAGATTAAGTAGAGAATTACATTGGCAGATGATCATAAGGCAGTTATTTGTTTCATCCCTGTGTAAACAGCCCTGCCTGTGATGGAAACGACAAGAGTTTGATGCTCTCCTGTTCAATCATTAAAGCAGCCAGCAGGATGGCCCCTGTGTGTTATCAATGCAAATAATGCTGGATCAAACCACTGACATCACTCTTACCGCCAACCTGATTAGCATTAAAACAGCATGACAAGACCCTGAAGCACCTAGTTGCTGTGAAGCAGAAACAAAAATCTGAAAAATTAATTATCTGTGTCAATGCCGCTGGAACACTATACCAAAAACAAAAAGCCAAATACGGTTTCAGTGACTTCCTAATCTGTTCTGGACATACTATTTCTAAAGAAATGCCTCTTCTTAAAGTTTGTTTATGTGGAGCAAATGCTGGCCAGCAATTACAATGGCTAAAAGCCAATTATCATCTTAAAAAATAAATAAATAAAAAACCTCCTTCTCTAATTTTGAAGTGAATAGGAACACAGAGATGGGTTTCTACCATAATCCCACCCGAAATGCAAATTTATTCTATCCCTCGTGCAGAGCTCATAAATCTCAACAAACAGGGAATTTACTGCAAATGAGCTATGTTGGGCTCACTGTAAAGTGTGAGGCAATTGGATTTGACAGAACAAAAAAAAATAAAATCAAGCAAGTCAAAGAGGGATGAATGGTTTAGATTGCTTCCACTGCATCAGATTTCACTGGATTCCTTCCAAAGAAGCCCCACACTCTCTCGTAGGGCTGGGGGTATTACATGGCCCAGGATATTCACTCTTGAGGGGGTATAGGAATCATGGGATTAGAGGCATCCATCTCATGGCTCCTACAACAACAATTACTTAAAGCTGCTCCTCACCTGCAGCACCAAGGAAAGGGATTCAACTACGGGCAGCAAACACCAATTTCAGGTCACAAGGGGAAAGCGTGTTATTAGGGTTCCCTCTGCTATTTCACAGAAATGTTCCACTGCTCCGCAAACGAAAAGCCGAACATGTGTTGGTGGAGCCTTGTCACATTTCAGTCAGCATGAAAGGCTTCAGCAAACTCTATGTTAAACTCAGCAACAATGACCCAAAATAGCTGATTCTCTCAGTCAACAAAAGAAAGTGCTTCAACAACAAAACACAGGATGGCTCCACTTTCAGTTAAACGGTTTTGCGTCCAGCTGAGAAAGAAACAACTTGGATGTGCCGACACTGAGTGTGGACCACAAAGCGAGTGATGCTGCTGTAGTCTGTTAGAGAGGTAGGCGACGTACCGTCCTCCTGACATTGGACAGAAAGCCAATCAAACTCTGCACACTCAATTAGACCAGGTTCATACATCAGCCTGTCAGCTGCCAACAGCTTCAATCCATGGGCTCGACATTATCCTCCATTTAACAGCATCCATTGACAATTCAAAATACATCCACAGGAATAACCTCTCCCCAAGACCATTCACTTTTACCTGTTACTGTAACTTTTAGCTGCCACATACTATTGAGGACCGCTGTGCTCCGCTGTGTCAATTTAAATTTTGAAATAACACTGAAGCATTGATTGCATTTTTTTGAAGTATAATTTAAAGAAACAAGTATGTCTGCATGTCTGTTTGATTTCAAACTTATATTATACCCTTATTGTGATGTTATGCCTCTGAGTATCTTCCAATGGTCCAAATCCTATAATCTGTACAACCTAAGCTTAAAATAAATGTAAGTCTAGGTTTTTTCTAATGTAGTTTCATAAAATTTATTGAATTTAAAAAAAACAAACTAAACATGTGGATCAAAAGATATCTAAATGTAGAAACATTAAAATATTTGTCAACACAACATAACATAAATGCAGTTTCACTGAATTGCACCATGCGTAATAAACTAATGCTCTGTGGCACCACCACCCTTTATCACCATGCGTTTTCACCACCACCCTTTATCACCATGCGTTTCCATGCGTGGTCCACACAACATAGTGGACCACAGAATGGGCCTAAAGACCAAATCCTTAGCTTTAAGATGCCAAAAAAATTCATGTGTTTGCTCTTGCTTTATAAATAAATTTAAAAAGGACAATGCAAATGATGGCCACCCAAGGGAGGTCAAATTTCTCTAGGTTATTTTATCAACTGCTAGATTACACTTGTGGTGACACACTGATGACTGTAGGATGACAGTAAATAATGGTTCAAGGCCAGAACTCAGGTATGAATCGTCACATCAGATCGTTGTTGAGACTCTTAAGCAGGATATACAGTCGGTGGCACTGGGCCTTTGTCACATCACAATACATGTATATAATGTCTGCATCACGACATACTGGTTGAAGAGGACTCTGGAGCGGACGATAAACTTGAAGATGTACTCCAGAGCTTTCATGGCCTTCAGCAGCTGTTCTGTCAACTTCTCAGCATTGTCCACATAGTTCTTCAGCACTTTGGTCAGCTTGCTACAAACACAAAAAAACACATGGGGTTTGACAAATCTGACAAAATGGGATAGAATCTGTTATAAAATGTGTCTATGTACTAGTACAGCGTAGTCTTTAACTCACGTATAGGCCAACGTGGCACTGAAATGCTTCCGAATGTAGGTCTCCAGGACAGGGTTGAAGTGCTGGAACTTTCTGTCTGCTATGAGGCCAATTATGAACACCTGTCAGAGAACAAAGACATATTCATTAAGATGTAACCGGCATGGCTCATATCAGAGAGCAGGCAAAACTGCCTGTCTTCCTCAATATGCTGAAAACGACTGGGAAATTAAACAAGATTGCATTTGAGCAGAAAGCCATTTTCTCTCAATTTCTAAGCCAGCAGACAACGCAGGACACTTGTCAACACAATTTCTGAAAACCTTTCCTTCAGTGATGTGTGCCATGATCTTAGTGTTGGCATGTTAGATAGGATTCTGCTAGATACTTTGTCAGCTGATTGCTTCTAAATACTTTATTTTATATATGGCAAAATTATGTGATCCAAATTCCAGCAGGCTAATTTTTGTTTTCATGCTCTATCTTGCAGAAAAATTAGACATTTAATGTTAGCCAAACAACATTAGTGAAAATGCTACCCCCGCTGCTACAAATTCATGCCGATCAACACAGCAATGAAGGCATCTAAGACACAGTGTGTTTGCACTTCTCTCTGTTAAAGATGAGCCCACCTCTTAGAAACAGAAAGAGTTTGTGAACTGCAACACAGAGCACTGTTTTGGCTCTGTAGCCAGCCACTCAGGTTAAAGAACTGACCTTAGTGTTTGTTTCGGAGTTCAGTTATATACTGGTAATTAGAATTATTTCTTAAGATAAAAATATATTACATCATATTATTAAAGTTTTAAATATTTCAGTGCCTACATAGGTGTGGACTACAATGCAATGCTGAGAAGCAGGAAGGTATACACCAGTTCAGGAATTTGCCTCTGAGGTGTACCTCTGGCATACACTCAACATTCTTCTGGGGAGTTAAGGTGTGTCCTCTAGGCATGTTTGCACAAGAAAGTGAAGATGCCCTTCTTATTTTAGAGATTTCTTGAAACTCTGGAAACGATTATTTTCATATGATGCTCAAAAACATGTAATAATCATTGTTGAGATAATGATTATTCATTATTCTCAAGGTAGCTGATTGTGTTAACCTGGCTTATCTAGGAACAGTGGCAAGAAAACGCTTTATCTAAATGACCATTGGTTATCTGATTTTCGTGTAGAGATCAGCTATTGTTAATGGCTTATAAAGTCTTAAGGCAACCTTGTGGTAAAAGAAATAGGCTCTTACTCCTGCCGCTTTCCTTTCACATCAAGCGTGGAGGAAATTTGAAAAAGAAAAATTTTTAATGGACCTTGATATCAGCAGATTTTGGCCAGCAGAAACATACATCGGACCAATGAAATATTTTGTTTCAGCTGATGACAGGTCGGATTAATTTGATGTTGTCCAATTTAGTTCCACATACCTCAACAATCAAGTCAAGGATAACATATATATTGTTCCAGAAGTATCTGAACAATAACACTGTTTTTATCATTTTGCCTCTATACACCAACACTATGGTTTAGTAGATAAAACAATGAAGATGTGATCAAAGTGCACACTTTCAGCTTTAATTTAAAAGGTTTAACAAATATATGGCATTTACCATTAAGGGTTCACATCTATTTGATTCTTCCATTTTCATGGATTCAAAAGTGTTTGGATTTGGGCAAAAAAATGGAATATTCTTCAATGGCCAAGTCAGTTTGTCTTGTCTGACCTGTCTTCAACCTGTCTACTTTTCAGTTACTGAAGACAAAACTGAAGGCTGAAATGAGCAGCAATTTAAGGTGGTGCAGCGAAAAGTAGCAAAGCATCTCCAGGAAGGAAAGTCAGAATATGGTGATGTCCATGGGCTTCAGATTTCAGGCAGTTATTGAAAGCAAAACATTTTCATTCAAATATTAAAAACTAAGGTTATATTTATAGTTATGTTAGTTTGTCCAAACACTTTTGAGCCCCTGAAAATTGGGGTACTCTGTATAAAATGGCTGTTATTATTATTAAACAGTAACTGCCATACTTTTTTGAAAATCCTTAATTTAAAGCAGTCTGTACTTCGATCACATGTTTTTTTTTATTCCGAATGCATTGTGTTGGTGTAAAGTGGCAAAATGGTAAAAACTCTGACACTGTCCATATACTTCAGGACCTAACTGTATGTTTGAGATTGCCAAGAAGCTGCTCTGAAGATGTAACTGTGGTTGGGCAGCCATGAATTAGTGAGCAGAGTGACTATTCAATTTCCACCCACTGTAGGCAGTTTGTCAAATTATCCAAGGGCAAGACACTGAATCCCATATTGGTCCTTATGCTGCACCATCAGTGTTTGAATGTGTGTGAATGGGTGCATTTTACAAACTTTATAAAGCCCCCCCCAAAAAAAAAAAAACATAAAAAATTAAAAGGTGCTATATAAATACAGGTTTGCCTACCATGTAGCTGATGTTCATTTGTCAGTGTTATATGCTGATACAGAAAGAGGCCATTCAGAACAGCCGACAATATCTTTAATCTGGGAGGGAACAGGTCTGGCCTAAATCACGAAATGTTAATAGTTTAGTACCAAATATATTCTTGTAGTGTACTTATTAATGTTTCCATAAAAAGATTGGCATTCATAAGTTTTTTTTCTCTAACCTAATTTTTGGGAAGAAAATGATACATAGCCCCACGTAGAATTTGCACAGGACCTGGTGTGGACAAAAAAAAAAATGCAGGAAATAAAAAACTGCTTGCAGATTTTAGAGCTTTTATTTTACACATCATGTCTTAATAGGATAGTTCGCCTTGTTTAAACACAATGTATATCACGGTACATTTTTAATGTATGGTGTGTTACATTATATCCTGTTTTTTTGTTTTGTTAATTGGACTTCTCTTATCATGGATCCTTTTGTGTTTGAAATAAAGTCAACAAATGAAGTGAATTAAACTGAACATATTTCTGTCCAGAAACAAAAAATAAAGAGGTTGTTGCAGATGAAAAAATCACTAAGTATTACATGTGTTTCTGTTGTGTCTGCTTCTTTGCTTACCAAGGCATCGAACACCAGCGTATCAAAAGTGTCACTGTCAGAGTTCTCCATCATGATGTTGAAGAGAGCATCGAGAGTGTCTTGCAGGAACTAAAATGACAGATGCATATCATGACAACAATGGAATATGTCTGTCAAAAAAAAACAAAAAAACCATTGGAAATTCTCACTGCCAAACACCAGAAATGCTGTCACTGTTTTTTCCAATTTTCACATACATCTAGTAACATTAAAATGACACTAGCCAACTGAATCAATTTCAAAGGAATATAACTGAAAGTATGAAGATCAAAATGAAAAAAATGTGAATAGACTTAAAAGTACATGTCAAACCAAATATTGATCTTAGTAGGATGATTAAACTATTTTGAAGAGAGAGTACAAGCAAGCCACTACATCCTGATTAGAGTTGGGAGATATATTTAAAATCATTACATATTTCATATCAACATTAAATCGAAAATAACTAGATAAAGCACTCAGTAGAGCCCATGCCCCCACCATCCACTTGAAGTTGCTCTAGATGAAGACAAAATCAAATACCAGTACTAGAAGGAAAGGAAAGGAAAGTGAACTGACACTACAAGCTGCCCATTAAGTGCCCTTAACTGCTGTGCTGTTAACACAACGCAGTATAGTTTTATGAGGACTGCACATATTTTCCTGTCCGTAGTACCTCGAGAAACACTAACTATACACACCTTTCCTCTCTGGGAAAACATGCTCCATTTACTCAGCCAATTCTCAGGCGATAACAAAAAGATATACAGATATGTGAAACAGAGACATCGCTGTAAACTGTGCATTGTCTATCATCTCAGGATGGAGGAGATTCATCATGCTCTCAATGAGAAACAGAATGTTTGGAACAGTGTGGAGCTTGAAGCACCATGTGCCAGACTGCTTGACAAGCACAAGGCAGACACGCTTTGTCGACAGCACCACAATAGGGACATGGAAATAAAGGATATACTCTTAAAAAATTTTTTTTATTCAAAATACTTAATATATGCCCATACCAATCTATGTACAAGTGAAATGCCTTCAATGTGAGGATGCGATGCTACCTAATCACACTCCGGTAGCCTTGGAGTGCTTAAGAGGCTGAACGCTAATATGTCGGTAATATTAATCATCCGCCTGTGGTTTAATAAGCTGGTCCAGCTGTGGCTGACACATCTATCTGGTAGGATCAAAACTGCCTGGGTGAAGAACTTTCTCGGATACTCTGCGATCTTCGAGGCCCCGCAGCCAGCCCACGCCAAACTTTCTCCAGAGAGTGATTTATTCGTCCGCCGCACACTGAGCACTTAAAGGGCCTCTCCCTATATTTTTAACAGCAGGTCATCTCGCCCTCTTCTGTATGCTGTGCATGGTGCTGTGCGCCCCTCTTCGCTGCAGACGTTACAGGAAAGCAGCAACCTGTTTGCTCTGGCAGCCAATGAAATAATTCATGAAATTACTGCCAAGAAGCTGCAGCGCTCAGGAACACAGAGGATTGTTTGTATGTCATTAGTTGTTAAGATCCTCTTTTGTTGTTGTTTTTTTTTT
>KV751339.1:1105865-1119287 GCA_001698575.1 Mola mola
CAATTAGGATATTAGGTTTTGGCTCCAGATTTAACTACTTAGCATCAAAACAAGCACAACTGACAAAGTGTAATCAGCCCAGTGCAGGATGCCTTGAGCCCTCTGACCTTGACAACCTCGCCTCCCTCCACCTTCATCAGTTGACGGAGGTTCTGCTGCAGCAGGCTGGTGTTGGAGCGCCACTTTAACAGGCCAAGAAGGTCAACTAAAGAAGAAAAAAAAGGAGGATAAGTCATTACAACAAGGTGAAGTTTATCCTGCAGCATAAGGAGGCTGCAAGAAATTACAATTTTTAGTTTGGAATTTAAGGAGTATTTTCATTTGTTTAAGATTCCTCATATGAACACATACACATCAGGTTGAAAATTTTCCAAATGCTCTTTTAGTTAATTATCATATCTCTGAGTATAATCACAGAAAATTAAGTCAAGCGCAACTGGATGAGTCACAGTGTGATTAATCACAGTCAAAGGAGCATTCATTCAGGAACACTATTGGCAGATTATCAAACCACAAGTTTAAAAAAAAAAAAAAAAAAAGACGTTCAGTTGTCAATGTCAATTTGGTTTTGTGTTACCAGTCCTGTGAATGCCAGTCTGCTCTGACAACAAATAAAGTGCGTCCTTCAGAAGCAAAGGTCATCTACTGTTATATACAAGTCGTATCTAATATGTTCAGTGACTCTTAGTAATGGGGGGAAAAAAAAGTCCATTAGTAAAAAACTAAAATACCGTTTTTGACTCATCAGGCTATCACCCAATGACTACAGCTTTACAATTTTGTCTGTCCAAAGTAACATGAAAAACAAATAATGTTTGTCCAAGAAAGAAACTCCAGTCCATATTGAAAGACAGAAAGAGAAAGAGATTCATCATGTTCTATTATTGCACTGCTTACATCCCAGTACCTCTCTGAAACTCAGGTCATCTTGGGACCTTCACCCTGGGTGCTCTCTCCATTCACCAGGCCTAATTGGCTGTCAGGCATCAACCAGGCAATTAGGCATGGCAACAGCATAATGGATGCCTATAATCTGCAAACCTAGCGACCTATCTAGCAAGGATCACCCCTAAGCAAGGAGCTATAGATTTGAAAATTGGCAGTGTAGCGCCTCAGAGAGACAATTGGAATGAAATGGGAAAAAGTAAATTTGGCAGCTTGGCGAAACTGTTGTTAAGAGGCCTCACCATCTGCAGCACTTAGGACAATGAGGCAGGGTAGTTACGAAAAAACCACTGAAGGCCTTTGACAATTAGCATCTGGCCAGGAACATCTTTTTAAGCAAATAGAAGCCTAAAAAAACTGCCAGGTGGAGAGTGGTGGTACAATTAATTCTGTGATAATGTTAGTTATTACTGCACAAGTGAAATGCAAAAGACTTCACATAACAGAAGAAAAACACTGACAGAAGAAAAAAAAAAAATCAGAAGAAATCTTCTGTTGATTTTTTTTTTTTTTTACACAAGCAAACACCACTACTAAGTAGTTTGAAGATTGTTAGTAGCAACAGCCTTGTGTTTGATTATGCATTTTAAATGTGCCGGCTTTGATAACACATTGATGTAAGAGCCGCGTCCCACACAGTATAAACCTTACTTGCGAACTCTTAATATTTTTCTACTTCCAGCCAAGGCAGAAACAGGATGTTAATATATCTTTTTCGCTTCCCTCCAAGACCTGCTGTCATTAGATCTCAGATTCCCTCCCCCCAGCCTGCATTTAGTGAAGCACACTGCAAATACCCAGGGAAGAGCCAGCAGCCGCTTCACACGAGCTCCGAGTGCCATGAGACCGCCTGCATAAATCTAGCTTAATTAAAAAGAGTGTTTCATGGTGCATTTAGGAATCAGGGATGGGGTGTCATGTGCAGGAAATGAGCAGTTTGTTGTGAGGGGCGTTCACGTGTCTTTTGTCCCCAGAGTTAGTCTTCAGGAGACACAAACTCGGAAGAAACCAGTAAGGCTGAGGTGAATATAAAGCGAGCTGGTTATGGAGAAGTTTATTCATAGTATTGTGATTTCAATGAAGCAGTTTATCTACATGAGACTCCACATGACTTATTTAAACAATTGTCCAGCAACAAAACCAGGATGAGAGTTTTGAATCACGCTGGGTCAGAACACCCATCAGCCATAACCTTAAGCACACTGACAGTTGAAGTGACTAACATTGATCATCTTGTTACAGTACAAAGTTCTCCTGCAAAACCCTTGATCCTGACATTCATGTGGATGCTACCTGACATAAATCCCTTGAGGACCAAACATACCCACAATGGCACCTGCACACCTTGATGACATTGGGTCAACCAACAGGACAATTCATGTCGTGACACCACAACAATTGTGCAAAGAAATATGACAAAGAGCTTAAAGTATTTGATGTGGGCCCATATCTGTTGATTCAAATCGGAGTGAGCATCAATGGAATGTGGCTAACAAATGATCCATGGAGGCCCCACCTTGTAAACCACAGTACTCAAAGGATTTGCCACCCACACCCCAGAGTCATGACAGGTAAAAGTCAAATGTGTTACTCAGTGGGGCCTGCAATGATCAGTGTTATTCACTTCAACTGTCAGTGGTGCTAATGTTACAGCTGATCAGCGTACATTTAGTCTATTCACTATTTCCCATTGTCTGACCAAAACTCTAAAACCAACCAGTGATACACTACAGAAATGAAGCACATCTTCGCATTTGACATTTTTTCCTTTATCAAATCTTGAGTGTGGTTTATAAGCCTTGTCTACCAACTATCTGCAAATTAAAACTGAAAAATTCTAAAACTGTAAAGAGAGAGGAAGAATTGTTAATAAACAGAAATGCTAAATGAAGACAAAAATAATGAATGGATGAATGAATCAGCTGCTTGGTGGAAGCTTTAAATGAATTTCTGGGTTTTAATAAAGTTGACAGACCCAGGCATATTTGGTGGTAGATTCACTCTTCCTTGCTTTATTAAAAGAAGAACCTTTTCCTTGAGCTTTGGCGTAGGAGGACATACACACACAAACCCCCCGTTAATCAAACTCAGTACGCAGTAGTGAAGCCATCTGATCCAAGAGTACATATGAAATACTACCACAAAGTGCCAGGTAAATATCAGTGGCGGAGCTCCTCTGTAGGAATGAATCTATTCACCGGGACACAAACTGCTGCCCATCTCAAGAAAAAATGTCGGGGACTTCTTCTTGTCTGTATATACTATATATCTAGAGTCTGGATAGGAGTGCAGCCACTGACATCATTATCTCCTGCAATCAGTGTGGACAGATTCTGCCTCACTATCTAAGCTTGTTGACATCACTGTCCACTGCAGAGAGAAGAAGGGAACGCATGACTGCATTACACCGTACACCAAAACTTAATAACCCTCAAAGGGAACGTTAGAGTAACAACACCCTCCTCTTTATGCAGCAGCACTTTGACAACAAATTTGTTCTCCGTTCCGCAGTGACCTCATTACTGAAGCTTTTGGACATTTATTGTGCATCTGCCTTTACATGCTGCCCTGTTAATTGTCTGAGCCAGCTGGTTTCTCACGTTGCAGATAGTTCAATCAGATCATTACTTGCTCTTGGTGTCTAAGATCATGATTGAGCATGAGCCCCGGGTGAGGCAGGATGAACATCTTGCACCTAATCAGGCATTGTGCTGGGGACACCCTGGCCTGCATGTTTTATTGGAGTCCTAACTCCAACACGGCTGATTCAGATGATCAACTGGTGTTCAAGCTGGATAACTACGGACGATTTGAATCAGATGTGTTGGAACTGGAAAACATCTACAATATGCAGGGCAAGGCGCCCCAAGGATAAGGACTGAGAACCACTGGATTGATAATACAAAATTTAAAAGGATTTTATTTTTACATTTAAATTATTAGGGTCTGGGCTTTTCTCCTGACAAGGTATCATGTATTCGTTATGACCACTTTTGAAGCCACCCCTTACAATCTTGGTCGAGCCATTGATTAAACCTTTAAAAACACATTTTTGCTTTCATTAAAATATGGATATTTTAATTGTTTTCATCGAGAAGTCACTTTGTGGCCATAAAATGTTTTACATTTACATTTTATTCCCGACTGTCAGAACTCCTTTTTTTCGAGACTGTGATGGGTGGACTGCAGAACGAAAGCAGAAAGAAAGCAGAAAAGTTGTAACTCTTGTTTACTTTTGTTCTTTCTTGATTCTGTTATGTAATTTATTAACTGATTTATTAATTCAGTTCGCTGGTTGACAAATGTGTTTGTTGTGCCTCATACTGTGTTTTTTACTGTCTTTGGTTGAGAACCCATTAAAAATGAGATGACAGTGCTCTAGGAGTTTATTCTGAGATAATATGTGTGTGATGCTGTGGATTAAAGATGGTATCTTGGTCTTCTTTAAATAATAATTTGAGATTTTTCATAAATTGGGTCTATTATTTTGGTTAAGTCTGGTCAAATGTTAAAGTGTTTAAAGACAACACTTCAGTTAAAAAAAAGATCACTATATGTTGCCTGTAAAACTCCATCATAGTTTACAGATTTACTTCTGGTTTAACGTTGAACTCCCCTACTTGCACGTTTTTCTGAGTATTGAAAGAAGAGGCCTATCACCAAATTTAATATACACTTGTTTTCAGCCCCAACTCTGAGTGAAGTGCTCCCCATTATCTAACTAAACTTCTGGCTTCTTTACAACCTGTCAGTCTCAAATTTCATCTTTCTTGGCCCACAGAGTTTGATAAACATTGCCATTTTCCCACATCAGCACATTTGTGAGCAACATTTTCATACTCTATTATTTAATTTATGCATCCAAAGTTATCATTCAAGTTAAGAATAAAAGAAAATTATCCTTTAACTAGAATGGCACTCACTAGAGTGCAAACCTCTGCCAAAGCCCAGTAGTCCCCTTTAATAAAAATCCTGGATCTGTCACAAAATGTAATGGTTCTGTCTTGGCCCGTTCCCCATCCTCCAACAAAGTTTTGTAGAAATCCATCTAGTAGTTATTGCATAATCCTGCCAATAACCCAAGCGACCGACAAATGGAGTGAAAACCAAACTTCCTTGGTGAAGATAACGGAACCTTAGCGTTGGTTCATATGCAACATCAGTTAGGTTCAACAGTTCATTTAAAACATTTCCTGTAACCCTTCCCTTACTGAACTATTTAAGATTTTTTAAATCAAAATCAATAAAAACATCAGGACACAATGGGCATGTCTTTTTATAAAACAGGATATCATTTTGGAAAGTTAAACAATTACTTTCAACTACAGTCAAAGTTAATCTGCAGCGAAACTATCCCTTTTTGATTGCTATACTCTTTATATCTTTCAGGCTGTGGCCTGAAAACACAGGCATGAGGAAGCTTTCATTTGGGCTAATTAAAATGGGGATTCAGTCTTTCATACTGACATTAAAAGAAATGCGCAATGCATTGAGAGCGATGGAAAGGGAATAAGACATTCAGGTTGGTAACTGAAATTGTTGCAGCTTTTGACCAATTGACCAAGAGACCAGCTTTTCACACTATCTACTGAGAGACAACCACGTCTAGGATTTGTTAGCATGTACAAATGCTGGGGGAAAGCAAGAAGCCAAAAATCTTTAATCCATGAGCCAATGGACAGTCTATTATTAAGTGTAGATCTTCTCAGCACCCCTCGAGCACGAATAAAAAAATACTCTACCAGATTGACAGCAGTAAACAGAGCCGAGCTGTCATCGGATCAGCAGAGGTAGACTGAAATCTACTGACAGTCTGACAGTCTGACTGACAAGAGGAAACTGGGGAAGAGAAAGCAGGTTAACGGCAGAAAGCATATGGTGATGGAAAGCCCTTCAGCAAGCAACTGTGCCCAACATTGTATGGAAATATCTGAAGCACAGGTAGTGTGAGCGAAGGATGGCAAACATTCTGGAGTGTCACAAGTGATATCTGGCTGCCGTGCATATATGTGTGCGTGCCCAAAGGTTGTTTTAAAATCCATGGTCCACTTGGCTAAAATTGGAAAGGAATGGCTGATATTTTCGGCATGTTTCTGTTTTTACTTGTACAGACTGGGGGTATGAATTTAATTTAGCAGACAAGAAGAAACACAGACTGAAGGCTGGGAAAAGACTGAAAATAGTGGTGAAGGAGCTGTTACCATTCTGTGTAAGCTTGGTGGAGCAGACTAAGGTGGAGATCTGGAAGGAATCCTTGCTGATGGTACAGTTGCCCAGGTTCTGGATGCTTTTCCCAGTGATGGAATAGCCCTTTTCCTCCAGCTCCAGCTTGGTGGCAGGCAGGTTCAGGTACAGAGACAAGTCTTCCAGCTTCTTTGCTTCTGCCTGGTTTTCCCAGAAAGCTCAGTCAATTTATCAGCAAATTAAAAATTTACAGCCGAGCTAGTTCAGGGAGCTCATTATTTTTTCCAGAATAATTGAAATCCATATCTACTGTTTATATTGCAATGAAATGTTATGTTCTATTACTGTTTCCTTTACAGATAGCTCGTATATGTCATCATTGAACCAGTTATTTTCTGCCAATTGTTGTATGTGAGAATAATACAAAAACTGTTTTCCAAACAGCGACAGTGACCGCAAACGGCAAATAAAAATATTACGAAAAGAAAAATCGGACAGGGTGAATTTTTCCAACATTAACATTTTAATTAACATAAATGGCCACAGCAACACAAAGGTATCATTATACCAGGGATTTTATTAGGGAAGTAATTTCCTTTGACTGTGTGAGTTGATGCACACCAACTTGCTACTAATAACATGGGGAAATTTTTCACCTACCACTCATTTCTGCAATTGTCATGTCTCAAGAGAGTTTAGGCCAGCTTGGCAGGTGGGCAGCCCATAATAAACATAGAGGAACACCACTGCCAACGGCATTTACCTTGTACACAATGAGATCGTGCTCGCCGTCCCTCAGAGTCGTGCCGTCATACCTCATTAACTTCACAAAAGACAAGGCAAATATCTTCTCTGATTTGTCTTTGGCTGAGGAAAGAAAAGAAACAGCACAGGGCAAAGCATTTAATCAATTCTGATTTCCAATTTTGACTTCCAACAATCACATAAACATAAGCCAGAAAAAAGCCACATGCACCTTTTGCCCTTCTTTAAAAGCCTGTCAGGCTATACTGTCAGTCAGGCACTTTGTATGTGTGTTATTTAAAAGTTCATTATGAGTCAAAATAGCCAACGGAGAGCATCAGTTGGTAAGCAGTAAAGTTAAACCAAATCAATTCTGTTCCTTTGAAAAATTTCAATAAATGCAAAATGTTCCAATCAGAAAGCAGTGTTGCAACTTTCATAAATGTAAATGGTGTATTAGAATCACGAAAAACATATCTTAATACCATGTAGTCAAGTTCAACACAAACTACAACCCCGATAACGTCATTGTACAGATGTATTTATTAAAGAGGCCAGTGAGGGTACACATGGTATGTGTTTACATGACATGTGCATGGTCAGGAAATCAAAGACAACATGAGAGCTACTAAAGACAAGCTCTGTTGTAATAAACCAAACTGACGTTACAATATTTATTAAGAAACTGAATAAATGAATAAAAGTGATAATAGGAAACAGCAGTCAAAGACAAGTCAGCTCCTGAGTCAGTACAAAATTCTACTGATTAATTCTAATATCGTAGTAAATCTAAGGAAGTAAGAGCAATTACACATGCAAAAGAACTAACTGTGGAAGGTAAACAACATCAATGAATATGTTAATTATAAGCTGATATATTCATCATATCACAAAAAATAATTAGATGTTCAAATAAATATAACATTTGCCTTACTTAAAAACAGATTTGCTTTTTGATTTTACAAGGTTGGGCTGATGTGTAAGTCCGCTTCCTGTTAGCATATGAACTAACAAACACTAGCATTTCATCCCAGCGGCTGCAACTGTGAACAATTTGCTTGAGCACGCTGAGGTGGAGAAAAGATGCTCATTGCACGTGTGTGTATGTGCACATATTTGCAGGTGCTGACAGGACACACTATGTAAAAAAGCAGGACAGTTACGACTTTGTCCTGTAACCAAGTGTTTGGAAAGGGCCACGTGCATCATCATTGTAGATCAACAAGCTAAAATTTACGTGTGGGTAGAAATGATTCATTGAAGGATATCACGCATTCTATCTCCATAAATCTCCTCACTGGTCTGCCGCCTGCAGCCCTGCCTGTGAATAATTTCTGGGTGAGCATGACAGGGGTTGGTTACTCTCAGGACAGAGATCTGCTTATTTGAGCCAATCAAAATCAGGTTTCTTCCGAGGCAAGTTCTGCGGACCTCTAGGGTGGACTTGTCACGTCCGACTTATGTTGAGTTTGCTGTGAAACAATGTAAAGCCGAGCCCCATATCCCACTCAAAAAGTAGTGATTGAACATAAACTGGCTTAAACTAAACTCTTCTTTTTGCTTTTTCCTGTTACAAGCAGCAGTTAATTAGCCTTACTTGACATGGTTTGTCCTGCAATGTGACTACTGCACACAGGCACATCGTAATGCAGCCCTGCCAGGTAGTGGCATAATGAGAGCTGAAAACAGAAAGATGGGGAGGATCTCTTCCAGCCAAGGTGGCATCTGTGATAGCAGCCATCAGTCTGACCAAGCCTGACAATGTTAAAGCAGAGGTAGAGGCAATGCACTGACTCTGAACCAGGGGATGGAGATATTGAGCTCATGAGCTGTAGAAGGGGGTTTAATGAGCAGCTCTGTCACTCTGCATTTCTGATCAAAGTTCATTATTAGCTGGGAGCAGTGAGGGAAGCAGTGAGGACATGAGCTGATGACAGCAAATGCAGACAGCTGAAAGCGTTTCATCTGACAGACAGAGCATCAGCAATTGCTAGACTGCACCCAAATGCCAACAATTCTTACAATTGAGAATTGTTTCCTTATTTAATCAAGCACAAACGTCAAAAATGAAGTTAAATGCAATGATTTACTGCTGTTGGTTGGGCAACAGTATCATTATGACTTAGAATATATATTTTTTGCATTTTCTAGGTTACAAAATGTATTCATCAATTTTTAAAAATAACTGAAAATAAGTGTGTGCTGCAGAATTTGATATTAATTTAGTAGATTGGTAAATGCCACAGCTGCTACAGTGTAAGCAGCCAGCAAGAAATTCAAAATGGCTTCAACAGTGGCTTGCCGAAGAGACATGCCTGCACAGATGCAGACAATCACGAACTTGGATAAAAAATATTGTGTATGGGGATATTAAAAATCAGGCCTCACTGACAGGGAAATACAAGGTATAAATCACACATATACATCTGTACAATTAAGCTGTTATTTTCCATATATATCTATATTGTTTGGCAACATCAGCAAGCCCTTCAGTCTTACAAACACCTAATGCAACCATTTCCGCAAGACAATAGCAAGTCGCAGATTTTCATAAGGCTTCTTAACAGCATTATCTGCATGGTAAAGTGCCAAGCATGATAAGGATTATATAACCCAGCATTGACCTCTGAGACATGGCCATTCCCTCCAAATTACCTGAATGCAAGCGAGAAGAGAAGACGAAATGTGAAATGAAGGAGGTGCAGATCTCTTCACTGGGGAAGAGTACACCTTTTTTGCGCTGGCATCTCCCCAATTTTGCTTTGCTCTCTGTGCCATATGACCTGATTGTTTTATACACAGACACGTCACGATTTCTATCACCCCTCCAAAATCCTTCTCCCTACACCACTCAGGCCGCTAGAGGTAAAGCCTGACCATGTGGCAAGCAGATGGGATGGAACTACACTTGTTTTCCCTGCCCTGGAAAGCCCCAAAATCAAAAAGGATGTTACAAAACAGAAAGACACAAACCACTGGTTCCATTTACGATACGAGGCTCCCAAAACAAACGAGTTTCCTCAGGTGTTTTTCACATCCCAAATGTAGCCAGTGACAAGCTACTACTGACACCGCTTTCTGCAGGAGCAGACTAATGCCTCTGATTAATGTAACAAAAGTTGAGCTTCAAAGCATTTTATCACTGCACCACAAATCTGCTTGCATAGGATATCTCCCATTATTTTTGCCGTGGATTGATTAGCCGCCAACTGTGCGGCTGGTCATCGGCAAAACCTAGTTTTCACAAACTGACATTTGTACTTACAGTCCTGTGATGAGCGGTGGCGGAAGGTGAAGCGCAAGTGACTCCGGTTCACATCTTCAATAGGAATAGCTACCTGAGGTCAGGAGTAGAAAGGGACTTTGTGAAACATTTGTGAACATTTACAAAGGAGACTTTCAAAAAAAAGAATGATTTCAACCGCAAAAATCTCAACAGAAAACTTGATTTAAACCAATTAGAAGTGGTAATGTTTGCAAATACATGTTGGTTGAGACATAAGGTATGTGATTTGTAATAAATTTTAAATTAAATAAACATGCAAAACCACTGGTGTAATTCTTATAGCGACACAAATTTCTATACATTTCTGCTGCCCCTCATTACCCATCCAATCCACTGCATGACTCCATATTTATCGTTTTTCTTTGCTTCAATGCTTCATGGGTAAATATTGAACAGACAGCCCAGTCGTAATTCTACAAATTACTGAACTGGGTTGGATTTAAGTATCATATCAAAGAAGTTGTTGAAAAATAATGACTAAAATATTACAGAAAAGAAAAACAAGGTAAAAGTAAGGAGAGAGACACACTTTTATTGTTTCAAACCAGCGTGGCTGCTTCACTTGGTAGTAGATGACAGACTTGTACTCAGTGATGCCCTCATCTCCAGCTCCAGGGAAGATCACGTTCTAGATGAAGAGATGAAAAGGACACACGCATTAAAGTTCATCCAAAGCACTATCATGCTGGCTTAGCTATGAGAACTAAATCAAAACATTAGCACACTCAAAGCATGTGAAAAACTGGCCAGCTTTTATTTCGTAAAATGGAGTCCTGGGCAGGATGACTTAAATCTAGAAAAATGGCCTTAAAAATCTTGATTCGCTTAATGCATGAGCACCTGAAATTTGGCTGCCAATCTCATGACAGCAGTGTGAAAATAAGAAACTAATTAGAAATTAATTATTTAAGAACGAGGGGCAGTAGCTCCCTTGCAGTAGGAGGTGGAGTGGAGCCAGGTGCAGGGAATCAGACCAGCTGGTGCTGAAGGACCAAACAATGTAAAAGTGGTCTTTCCTAGTGGGTCATGGTGTGTATGTAAAATACTACGTGGCCCATAAGGGATTTGGCACTGGGGATAGAGTGACAGTGGATGGCACACATGTCTGCTTTTCCATCAATCTGTGGGCAGCCAGCATACCTCTTTCCTCCTACTACTCCAGCTGACTCCTGGGCTTGCAAGTGTGCCACTGCTAAAATACTCCAACACTAATGGCTTCTGACAACCAGCAATTATGAGGAATAACAGTCCCTGTCTCCCAAAGCCATGCTGAGCAGGTCTGGAGGGCAGGTGCTCGCTCCAGTAACAGTGCCCCGTCACTAAGTGGCCAGGATTCATGACAGCTTCAGACTTTATAGAGACAGACAGAGGGAAAGTAGGTGAGGTCCAGCCGCAGGTTAGAAATGTTAGTGTAGTTGGGGCTGTGTTAAAAAAGAATTTACCATCCAGACTATCACTATAGAGCATCATAAATCCTCTTTAAGAAAGGGGAATGATGACTAAATGCAGGCTCAGATGAGTATTTCTGTGAAAATCTGCGCGCAGACAAGATGTTGAAGGGATGCAGGGCTGCACAGACGACATGATCTTGACACCCACAGACAGGATCAATGTCACTTGAAAATTGGTGACTGACACGTGACTCCGATGTATTATAGCCCAGAGGTGCTGAAGGTGTAACATCCCAGTGACACACAATGTGTGTCCTGTATTAAACACAGTATAGCTGCTTGTTGATGCTTAAAATGCATGAGCAGATGTGGTATTGTAATTGCAGTTCTAAAATATAATGGAATTGTAGAGAAATACAAATAAAATAAAACAGACCAGCTGTAATGCCTTTTTACCGCAACCACAACATCCAAAAATGATCACAATTATCAACACAATTTTCTGCTACTTCAGAACTCCACTTGACACTGTAATCAAAACCCATCCTTACACTCCCTTGGCCTGCTGGGCCTAATCACAGACGAAGCCTCTCAATCTAAGACAACAGGGTTTAATTGAGGTAAATCACATTCGTTTCCGATTGGCTGTTAGAAGGAAGCCTCCCTGTGGCCAGTGTTCTGCCATCTCAGATCATTGCTCCATCATTAGTCCTTACAGCTTTTATTCTCACTCCAAATACACATTATCACACATATTCCCCATTAACTGATGACCTCAGCAGAAATAAAGGTAAAGTCACACAAGGTTGATTATAATTAAACATACCTGGAAGCTCATTTAATGTGGTCCCCCTTATGAGAAGACCCAGCATTACGATTTAGGTGAATTTGTTTAAGGTTTAATTTTTTGATTAGAACTGAATGCAATTAAATGGTTAGACTATAACCCTGGAATCCAACATCTCCTATGAATTCATAAATCAAATAGTAGTTAAATTGAAATCTCTGCAACTTTCACAATGGCAACATTTTGAGAGAGCTAGCCAACAGAGAGCAGAAAAAAGTATCCTTCTAAAGTCATTACCAAGTGATTACACCAGAAGGGGAAATGCTGATGTCACATATTAAATCACTTGAAACTTTCAGCCATCCTGTCCGTCCACATACTTGGGTCCAACTCTGACAATGACAAAAGGCTGAATCCTGCAGTGCTGAGCAAGAGTTTAGGTGAGTCAATCATACAAAAAGCAGAAATATTGCATTCTGTCACTCTCTGACAGGCAGCGAAGGTATATGGTGTAGCCTGTGTATCACATTGCTTTATGTGTCGTGGTCAGTTATGCAGTGTGCTGAGCTCTGTGTGATTAAAGGAAGCCTGTTAAATCAAAGACTGTCTCAAAATCTTAGCGGCTATAGAACTTGCGTACTGAGTGTTAAAAGAGCTGAACTCAGGAAAAATATAAGTTAACATTCATGATGATAATGATTTCATGTATTTCTTCAAGACCAAAATCAACACCATCTGCTCTCTTCTCTCCAGCTGCCCCTCCCTTCTGCTCCAACTCCACAGTGTGTGATCTCCCAACAGCTCTGTCATTGCCACAGCTGTCACCAACCTGGCGGTTGGGTTCGACCCCCACCTAACCTTCGACACCCACAAACATCTGTGCAAGACCACTTCTACCACCTCAAGAACATCTCTAGACTCCGTCACACACTCACCCAATTAGATGCAAAGAAACTCGTGCATGCCATTATCTCCTCAAGGCTCGACTACTGCAATACACTCATTGGCAATCCCAGCAAGAGCCTTCAAAAACGACAATCTATTACGAACTGTGCCACTAGGATTCAGATAAGTGTGCGTAAATG
>KV751339.1:1127327-1166937 GCA_001698575.1 Mola mola
AATGTAATAAATTAAAAAGCAAGAAAAATATTAGAAATCTGTAAAAGGGATGTGAGTAAAGCAAAAAAAGTGAGAGGAAAGTTAATAAGCACCCATGGGTGTACCTGATAAACTTGGACTCCACTGGGTCATACAGTGACATGAGCACCTCTGCATCCTCCCCGATCTTGCACACCACATTCTTCAGAGTCACAAAGAGGGCAAACGCTGGTGTGGAGGCAAACTTTGCTTGCCTGCTCAGATCAATATTCTGCCTCTGAGATGTCAAAGGGAAACAGAGGGAGCGTGTTCGATATTAGGGTAGTCTTACGCATCCGACGCATGCAGGCCGACCTCAGCCCTTTGCATTTAGAGCAATGAGCCCAGGAGAAGATCCAGCGAGCAAACAATGAGATTATGTAAAGGAGCAGTTAGCCGCTGAACACTGAATTACTGAAAGTCTGCCACTGCTTCAGCATTTTTCTAAAAATGTAACCAGGGAAGTACAGTTGGGCAATATACACGAGTATATCGACATTGTAATATCATAATAAACTCTATATTGCAGTAATTTGGGATATCATGATATTGCAATATAATGATATCTATATTAGTTTTAAGTGATGTATCATTGTTGTGTTTTCCTGGTTTCAAACGCTACATTTCATAAAATGAGGCAACTTTTATGAACCTGTCGGTGTTGTACCTGCTCCTATATTTGCCATCGTCCACTTAAAACGTCACATCAAAAATATTAATGGTTATTTTCAAAAAAACTAAATATTTTAAATAAAGTTTAGTCCAAGTACCAAAAGTCACTCCTACAATAATTCTGCAGTATTAATATCAAGGTACTGCATATGGTCATAAATATTGTGATATTTGATTTTGTTGACTGATCTCAGCATTAATGAGGAGGTTCTAAAAATGCCCTGTTTCCTGCTAGCCAGAGGCAAGTTTGAACAGTGACTATAAATCCACCAGAATTCATTATCATATATTCCAAGCTGGAGTAACACTCCTCCCACCCCTCCGTGATCTGCAGACATGGAGCTTCTGTAAAAGGTGGACAGATTTGTGTGAAACCCTGGATGTCCAACAAAAATATGTGGGGGCCACATTATTAATATTAATCACTCTGGCCTTGACATTTACTTATTTCCCATGCATATGCGATAAAGAGCTCTAGATGAAAAGGTCACAAAAGATGAGACCACATGGGTGCCGGGCACTTGGTATCTGGCATTCCTACATACTGCCAACTGACACTCAGGTGAGGGATGCCACTGACACGCCAAGTAAAACAGAAAGGAACTGAGTTCCTTACTTTGGTGTGTTCCAGGATGGGCCCGTTCTTACCACTTCTGTATTTCAGGTAAGTAGAGGTAAAACTACATTCTTAGGGCAAATGCTTTTTTAAAAGAAGTGAGATTGCTGCATTGTGATCATCATGATTGTGCCTTTTACAGTAGGAGTACAGGCTATACATTTGCAAATTGACGCCACATAAGTTTTACATGCATCAAGTCATTAAACAAAGTAGTGTATAAATAAAAAGTTTGACCTGGACTTTTACCCTTGAGGGACTTTGAAAATAATTTCACAATGATACTTCCAATAGTTCAAACTTTCAAGTCTGGAAGAGTGGTGGCTCAACCAACCTTTACGTAGATCCCAACAGCCACATTGCTAATGTAGCATAAAATCTTTGATATTATTTTGCACCGGGAGGGAGCCAGCACTATCACTACGTCAAACAATGAACTATCTTCTTTTAATCTAATACAAACACTGTAACTTCACCTGTCTGATTCTAAAATGAGATTTAATTTGTTTTTTACTTGTCTTATACTGTCTGGAAACACCCAAATTTAAAAATGGGGTTGAAGTGGCAGGAACAATAAGTCCTTCCATTTTCACCTTTTCTTCTTGAATCCGATCCTCAATTTGTTTGGAAGCCGCCTCGTGCGCTCTGAACAGGCTGATGGTGCTGGTAAGATCTGGGTCCAGTATGTTCCCGTCTTTGTCTCTGACCACCAGATCGAGATCCAAGTACCTTCAATAAAAACAGGGTAATAAGTGGAAGGACGTCACACTGAAAGAGACAAGGTAATACTGCAATTGTATGGTTCCATAGAAGAAAACACATATTAGCCCTGTGATACAATCCCTTTGCCCAACTTTCCTATATAACATTCCCACAGCTAGACTCCGTTCCAATTTCCTTTATTTTGTTCGACTCTTTCAAGCACAGAGAGAATCAGAGCAGATAACAGCCTGCTACAAATGCATTTTATCACCTCAACACTCTCTGCCAATGCTGTGGTAAAAGCCATTTCTTTACCTGACCTGAAGTTTAAAGTTTCATCACAGGAACAGAAAGGAGCTTTGCAATTTTTATTTTCAAGCAATTTTTCTAGGCCCAGTGAAGACACAGCTAGGACTGTCATTTCATGATGGAATACAGTACGGTTTGCTGAGGCTAAATCCCTCCACTTTGTCCTCAGGCTAAATGATTACCTGTCATTTTCTATTGACTGACCGTGCTGACCACTTCCAACAAGAGTCATTTTAGCAGATAGATATGAGGATAAAGGGAACAAGGGATGATACTATAGGCCTCTTAAGACGGTATCCTCACTTGTTGCCATAGTCTATCTTGGAGGTGACTTTCTGTTTGAGCTCGGTGAGCTCGTCCTGCGGGAGGGTGCCGGACAGGATCTGAGAACGCCATTCGATGAGGTCATACATCATGTCACGGACAGAGTTAAACATCTCACGCTTGTCCCCCTGTCGACACAGAAAGATGAATGAACAGGTGTGCAGCTTAGACACAGGAGGAAATTAAGAGTCCCTAAGTGTATGTGAACTGTCTACTGCTGTCATCAGCTTGAACAGGACCGGTGATGAATGCTCGTCGTTATTAGGGGAACCTGGGCCAAACCCAAAAAAGTATTTTTTAAAATGAAAATCCATCCGTTGCAAGACTGACAATTATAAATATTTATGCTAAATGTATTAAATTTAAAATAATATTCGTACCGACAGCTTTTTCACATCTTTAAATGCATGCAAAAAAGACAAAATCTCACAAATGATTCATTATCATAAATGAATGAAAACAGAACAATATCATCACAAATTCAGCTTTTAATATATTAAAGCACATATTGCAAATATATACTTACATACATACTTGCATTTAACTCAAAGTGCATAAAATATGTACGACATGAATTCGTATGTGTTTCCAGCTAGGGGAGGACACATTTACTTACCACATACAAGTCCCTCCATATTGCAGCCCACTCCCGCAGCGTGGTAGTAACCTCCTGAACCAGGGGCAGCTCAGTGGGAATGACCGTTTCCTTTTGCCTGCAGGCACAGTGAACCAATTTGATGCAATTATTGTGAATTCTGCACTTCCACACTTAAGACACTGTTGGGAATAAGTTATTTCACAGCTTGTTCAAAAATCTTGGGAAAAAAATTAATTACCTTCAATGTTCTCAGTTAAAATCAAGGGAGTTGGGGAGTTTAACTTCTTTTGTGTGTGAGGTGAAAGTAAAATCAAGGTAAACGGATCAAAAAAAAAAAAGCCACAAGTCTGGGGACAGTGAACACACATCACATTAAACACACACTGTTTCACTGAGACAGCCTCAGAGGCTCTCTACCCACTACATAAAAAAGGTATCAAGTTTATCAGTAGTTCTGGGAATTACTTGGAGGGACAAACACTTTAATTTCTGTTCCTGTTCTCAGCTTGAAAGCTGAGTCCTGTGACATCATTGCAACTGCATTATCTTACAAATGCAATGAAAGTAGAAGCAGTTCTTTCTTGATTGAGAAGTGGCGAAGTACCAACCCGCTTCCCTCGACTGTGGCTTCTTTCAGGTGTATATAACAAGCAGGAAATATCCCCTGCAAGAAGAAGAGAACACTTAGGACTGACTCTTAGTCATAACACATGATGGATATGATTAGATATGAGAGCATTTATATTGGGCATTGCTGGGCACTCACCTTTTTGGACTTTCTCCTCAGCCTATGCCCTCTGTACCAGTCTAATACAGAAGAGAATCGTGGTAAATTCAAGCTGTTTTTCCCCACACATAGTACACAAGTGGCGCAAATGACTAATGATTAAACGCCACAGCTGACTGGGACATACCATCATAACCATTATTATAAATATATGAACTCATAAAACATGTAAACATTTGACAAAACAAAAGAGGTAAAGGTGATAAATGGGGATACATGTGTGACATTGGTGTGTCAGTTCTGGTGATGCCTGCCATGAGTAAAGCCGATTCTCACCTTCATATGTCTCAAGTATGTGCACAGTGTCTCCAATCTGCAGTGACAGTTCCTCCTCTCCCCGGGCATCGTAGTTATAGATCGCTGGGGAAGAAGATGAGAGGGGACAATATAAGAGGAGAAGATATTACAGGAGGAGGAAAAAAAGAAAGGCAATAAAGCGTTCGGCTCCCTTGTGGCGCTAATTGTGTGCCACTGCGATGTGTAGTAGCGGCATCGCACATTCACGGGACGTCCACCCACACAGTCAGACACGGTGATGGTGAGGCCTGGTGGTACTGAAGCTGTAATATCAATAACATTTCCACCACCCACTGAACAGACACCAATAATGATGGGGAAGGCCGGAACAGCGACGATGTCAGTGGAAAACCGAATTACTCAGAGTTACAGGACAGAGACAAAATGCTAATTGAATTTTGGAGTATTCCAGATTGTCTAAGGTGCTCTAGGACAAAATGAACAGCAGACACAATGAAGATGTTGCTTGGTGGTCTAGTAAACACAACAAAAAGCTATTTTCTGTCTGCCTTTTGTGTGTTAAATGAAATTCAGAGAACGCAATACAGGCACTTCTAAAGCCTGATGGTAAATCACCAACAGTTAAATGACAAGTTAAACAGTTTAACCCCCTGGAGGTCTCAAGTTAAACAACATAAAATGTGCAGCATAGGATGATGAGAGTTGTTGCCATTCCTGATTAAAAAAACAAAACACCATTACTAATGACATGACAAGACTCCCATCAGAGCAGAAAAATACTAAAAATACTATATTCAGATGCAGATTGGTCTGTTTTTGAATCACTGACATAAATTAAGACATGTTGCCACACGCTTTGTACATAAATGAAGTAAAAATATCTGGGATATGAGCACTGCCACCTTGGGGTGGTGAAGTCATTTGGAGCCAGAGCCCAGGCATAGCGACCATGGTCATACACCCATCCGCCCAATCGCCTGCAGAGCTCATTTATCATTCATGATCTTTCAGGCCATTTTTTGTATAGCATAAAACTGCATTAAAACTGAACTGATCTGAAAAATGAGCGTCTGAGCATGCACCAGCACAATAAGAACTATGTAAAATAACAGAAAATATCTTTGGGAAGAATTTTTCTGAAAGGTACTTTGACTTTTTAGGCCCAAGTCCTACCTAAAATAATGGAGGAGGAGGAGGAGGAGGTGGGGCTTAGGAGCTATACTTGTGCAAGAAACCAGGGGGAAAAGGAAATAATTCTGTCTTCAGTTTTGAGGAATTGTGTCCATTAATATATACCGTTTATGGTTTGAACATTGTCACTAAGAATAATGTATGTATGTATTCAGCAAATACTGTATATAATAAAGATTTAATCAGCTGATTTTCATGCAGAAATGCTATGTACGGTAAAATGAAAAATATAATAATTCATTGTAAATTAATATATCAAAGTTAGTATGAACAAAAGAGGGTGAGTCCTAAATTGGCTAGTTTAAGAGACATTTTTAATACCGAAGTCCTTTTTCAAAAAAATTTATAATACATAATGTAATTGGACCAACATGGTTTACTGTGCATAAATCTGATATGTGGGAAGTTTGTTTTGCAGTATTTCATGAACAAAACACAAACAAAGTTCCCCCCACAACAAATCACTCATCCCTTAGGCCAAACCTAGCACCAAATTTAATCAAAAGCTGTTTACAATGCCCTGTTAGCAAACAGAGAAACAAATAGTGCTGAGGACAAACGTAAAGAGTGACACATTCCATTTCTTTCATACTCTTAGACGTCCGCGGAGTGTGCATTTTCTACAAATTCTAGGCCTGCTCCTCTCTAGTACCATTGGTTAAACAGCCATCACACACACAGTATCGCATATCTTTGGTGAGGGTTCCATCAGTGTGTGTCAAGGTCACGTTACAACTGACTGGTGACACTCGTTCTCTTGTTCATAGAGGTGAACAACATGTCGCTCTGAAACCAGCCATGACGAACACCTGTCTTTTAAAAACACTGCACCGACGCACAAGTGCAGACAAACCTATACAGGGCCTACTGTACATACTGACAGCCCGACAGGTGGTTGTGTTGAGAGGACACAGGCGGGTGGGAGTGACACAAGTCTGTGTGTGTATGCATGCAGGGCCACTTTAACAGAGGTTTCCAGGGGTGAGTGATGGCTTAATTAAAAGAGACCATCGCCGCAGGCTCTGACGCCTTGCCTTCCCAGCATGGAGATGGTGCATCAAGAGAATTGACCGTTTTCTCCCACAATCACCTGTCAACAAAGGACCCGATTATATTTTATTATTGTATCAAGTGGCAAATAATAAGTTTTCTGTCTTTTAAGTTTTTTTGGTAGACAATTATCAAAAGCACTTCTGATCTGATTGTTCATGCTGCTGGAATGAAATATAATTATTTTACCATACAGATGTTGCCGTACCTGTTGTGTTTTTTTGAGGTTTTACTTTGTTATTTAGTTTAAATTTTTTTTTTTTTTTTTTTTTTTAAACACAGATTAGACCAAGTACGGAATTTAAATATTTTTGGCAAGTCCCGAGCAAGTGCTTTAATCAGTGATTCTTCGAGGAAGAAATAATAATAGATTTACTTACAAAATAACCCCCAGATTATATGGATTTTGGATTCTGCACAGGGGAAAGGCAGCGATAGTGACAGTGGCAGCTTTAATAGCCGAGAATTCCTATTAGTCTTATGGCCCAGGAATTCCTGGGCCATAAGACTTTTCATTCAACATTCAACAAACAATAACTGTGTATATATAAACTCTGCAATAAATCATTACATTCATTCATTCATGTCCATATTCATCATATGTCATCATGTAAATTTATTTATTTATGGCATATTATTATTATCATTTTCTAGATATGAGTATCGGTGATTGAGTGCATGTGTGGTGTGTCATGTCAATTTAAGCACAAATTGGAGTTGCATCTCAACCTCGTTGTATTTGAAATACGAAGACAATAAAGCATTCTATCGATCTAGTGAAATCTGGGTCAAGTATAAAAGAGGTCATAGAATGTTGGAAGACTGTGAAATTGTGCTGTCAATAAGGCTACTTAACAAATAGGCTACACTGTACTTACGTTTGTAATTTTTCAAGTAGAAAAGTTTTAAAAATAAGGACAACACAAAAACACAGATTCAGTTCAATGTCAATAAGACCCGCACTAACTTAGGCCAGATCCACAGTAGTGCTACATTTTCATTTTAAAATCAAACAATTTTGGCCATTTATGTCTAGCGCCCAAAATATGGGGTTACACCACCCCTAAAATGGAGACATTTGTTCGATAATTTGACAAACTGGGCTTATGGTTTAGTTTGGACTAGCAGAAACTTCTAGAAATGCAGACGCCCATTTTTGCTTCTTGATCAGATCTTGTCAGCCATGCTAGAAGCAAACAAGGTAAGTTTTCCCTGGAGGTGTACCCATGTCCAACAGATTTTCAACCTTACATGAAGCACCCCAGTGGCAGAAGCCCAGGGAGAACCAGTGTCTAGTGGAATAACTTTTCAAGGAATTTGTTGTTCATAAAGGAATGTCCAGATCGACCCTGGATCAACCTCAAAAAAAGACAAATTGCAAGCATTGGTGGAAATAAACAACAGAAAGGGGATAAGGAAGCTTATGAAGGCGTTTGTACTCTAAAGCAAATACTATTCAAATGCAGTTTAAAGAATAGCCAACTAATAGAGCGGATTTGCAAATCTGAATTTGTTTAAAAAAAAAAAAAAAAAACGTAAATAGGAGTAAGATGGCTAAGTAAAAATACGTAAATGTAGAAAGAATAGTGTTTTCTGCAACCGAGTGGAGTACAAACTTGGATTCCACTTTCTGCCAGGACACACATGCCAACTGTATGTAAAAGCTAATGTGATATGTGTTTTCAAGCAAGTTAGTATTGGCAAAAATCAGATCTGAAATGATGCTAAGTTGAACAAATATCTTTCTTTGAACTCCATTTTGAGCCTTAGAGACATGTCATGGCAATTTTGTTAAAATTATGGCAGAAAAAAATGATAAAGAAATTACATAATATCTCTGACAGCCTGTATTTGGCGTTCACCGTGCAAAGTATTAGTCAATAACTGGAGTGTGTTAAAAGGTCATGTGTTGTTTTGTTATCAAATTGTATGTGCATATACACAAGCATGTCCGCAATGCATTTTGTGTTCACCCAGAACAATCCAGTGAGCCCAGCGAAACCACTAGAACACGAGCCATGAGCTGACAATGAAACAAAGACCCCAGGAAATGAACTCGGTGGTACCAAGCAGGGATACAAAGGGCACCAACAGGGGGAGAAAGCAACAAAACAATCAAAGGGGAGATGGGATTAATCTGTGTGCACCCATCAGAGTGCAGCCTTGTCACTATGCATCAGGGTGCATGCAATTAATCTCTCATTAAGAGTAGCCAGAAAAGCCTATAAAGTCATAAAATGCTGCATCTGAGTCTGTTTAGAACTGGGTCGAGGGTCCAGCTGATTCAGCGTGTTGTCTAAACAGCAGGCGCTAAGAGGGAACAGCCTAAACAAACATCTCTGATATAGACATAATATTTCATCAGAAAATGAAAAACTGCTCCTATGATTCCTGCCAGTGAGTTTCATATCAAACTCAAGGAAGCTCAGAGAGCTGGGGAGTTTCTCAGTGAGCGAGATTGCAACTGCAAAATGAAAATGAATGACGTACTGGGAAGATGCCGAATAAATGCCAAGCCGCCAAAAACAAGCCTGACGTGTGAGGCAGTGACAGTGCAGTTCAACACACGAACCAATACGATTTTTATCATGTGGGGCGGTGGATGACAGCTCTGATTACTCATGAACCTGCATTGGAGTACCCAAGGGTGAACTGATGTCAATTTGGATGTAGTGAGGCCAAGAAAATCCCAACAAAAAGGATGAGGAAGTGGACCAAATTCTCCCTTGAGTAGGGCTGGAATGCAAATTATTTTCTGAAAACTTGATAAACAGTAGCGACATTTGCAAGGGGAGTCATTACCATATATAACATCTTGCATGAGGCTGAGCAAACTCAGAGAACATTATCATAAAAGGAAACGAGCAAAGAATCAGATTACAGACCCATCCACTTAGCCAGCGCTTGTCCACGCCCTCTTCACGATTATAAGCAGCCTTATATAAACACTGGACTGATTGTAATTCCATACTTTGGGTTCTTTAATAACTTGAACTAATCCACACAGAGTGTAAAATATCATTACAGACTGAATTGCATACAGTACGCTAATGAAGGAGGGGTGGGAAAAAGGGAGGAAAGAAGCGCATAGAAAATGTTGAATGGAAATTGACTGAGGCTCTTGATGTTTTGTATAAAGTCCCTGTGGGCTGTAGGCCTGCAAAGAGAGCCGGCCAGGAAATCCCAGACAAGAAGGATTCTCCAGGAAGAAAAGACACTGAAGAGCAGGAGGAAACTCTCAAGCTGGTTAAGATGAACAGGCAGAAAATCCAGAAAAAAGACAATGATGTTAATGGTCCTGTCCAAGCTCAATATTACATCTCAGCAGCAACTTAAGCCTCTACCAAGCAGTCCTGTTTTGAGTTTGGGGTTTCCATCGTCAAAAGCTGTGAACGATACCATTAAAACGTGAACCATATCGTGCCAGTTTTGTCACCCTTCTCTTGCGCTATCATCAAGAGAGAGCTACACCCAATAAAGTCTGCTGATTGGTCGAAAGAATCTTTAATTCCTTGCAAAAGTTAGGCCGTCTTTTCTCCTTGTGGCGTGCAGTCTTTTCTCAAACACAGCCTGTCTAGTTTGTGTGATAAACAGCCATATGGCGACAAGAAACAATAAGATTTGCTTCAATGTCCTGCAAAGCTTTATTTGTTTGTTGTTACATTTCTTAGTCAACTTTGTTAGAGGGATACACTGTGACGCGTTCTATGATGTCATGCTACTCGCATAGCGGGTGCACCAGGTACTGAGACAGTCGCCAGTGGAAACAAAGGCCTGTAATGAGTTTACCGTTCCAAAAGTGTGTCGTACGGTGCCGAACTGAACCGTATTGCTTGGTGAAAACAAGGATTAAGTAAGAACAGAGTGACAGGAACTCGACACACTGAAATCCATTTGCAAGTGAATTATAAAGAGTTCAAGCGTTCCATCTTCAGACAAAAGAAATGTTGGTTTCAGTGTTTAACTATATAGTGCAAAGTCATAAATTATGCACTGAGAGAACCTGACAATCATTAAACAAGGGGGAAATGATCACTCTTACCTGTCAACAATGGAAGTAAACAGGACAACAAACTGATCTTTTCAACCCCCTGGATTGCCCAGTGAACCATTCTCTGTGGTAAGTTTTTTTAAATAATTAACTACAGGCTCTATCACAAGGAGTACACACCATTTTTTCCATTTATGTGAGATACATCCCTTAGGGAAGCTGCAAATTGGAAAACATATAGAGAAGTCCAAAAGTCATAATGAGCCTTGTATCACAATGGGAGTGACGCAGCCAGCAGGGCTCAGGTTAGCTGGGCACTGTAGCCAGAACATGGTTGGAAATCAAACTAGGAGAGAACACAGACTCTGAGACCAGTGGAGGCCGGTTTGGCAACAGGCAATACAGCATAAAGTGAATTAGAGAAGCTCTGATGAACAATGTTTGCAGTGCCTGATTTCTGACTATTTCAATTGACACATAAAGAAACTATTTTACAGCTCAAGTTATTTTTTATGTATCAATATCTTAAGCAACAACTTAAGCACCAATATTTTACTTTTCGCATTGTGCATTTTGTGCAAGAGCAAAGAAAGAGTGAACAAAACAGCCCAAATGACACACGTAGGGAAAAACAAGAGTGCAACCACATTTGACAAATGAAAGAATTGTGGGGTATGCAAATATATATGGTAACACTGAGCAAGGAATATGTGCTTAATTGGAATGAGGAGGAGTTCAATAGGCACAAAGCAGACTGAGAACACCCTTTTCCCAGCAGCAGGATTGAATAAAGGATGATTATTAACACTCCAGCTGAGGCAGGACAGAGGAGACAGCAAAGAGGAGTTTTACACACACACCGTATTCTCCAAAGGTTATATCTGACTGTAAATGGCTAACCCAAACTGACTAACTCATACTACCTAAGAGCAAGAGGCTACATGACTATATTATACAGTTGACCATATAAATCATTCATTTAACAGAGAGCTCTATCATTTTCAAGCATCACCACACCAGAGTACGCAGTGGTTTAATATCAGCTTTCCAGAGTGAATATCGTGAATATTGTAATATAGGACTCAATTTTGAAAATATTATATCATTCAGGGACGCATAAATGGTCTGTGTATTTTTAAGAACAGTACTATTATAGTGATAATTTACATACAATAATTTATTCTAACGGTTTGGATTTGGACTTCATGTCTAACATCCACAAGCAAAATGATTCTAAATGAGCCTTTCGAGGGTGTAATACTTTAGCAGACACCCCTGGAGTATATAACAAACATGCCCTCATGAACCTGGTGTGGTCACTTTTATGGGACAAATATGAGCTGAGTGAGATCACAGGTATAAAGTGTGTTTTTCTGATGAGCTCTGCTTGTGGTGAAACGGCCGGCTCCGGTGACTTCTGCTGCAGAGCTGACTGGTATTCTTCAGGCATTTGCCATGTGCTTTCAGGACAAAAGAAGGAACATCGGCCTGAAGAATGGGAAAAGCAACATGGTATTTCTACAATCACTCTTCTTATAAATCACAACCCAGGTACTTAAGATAATCCACATACTATTTTTTTTGATCCTTCTCATGTTAGATCTATGCAAACCATATCACCAGCCTTGTTGGGAAGAAACAGTAGCATAAAACACAGGTGTAAGCAATGATACTAATAACAGTTCTGTCTTTGCTATGTTGGCTTACTGGATTTGACTAGCCACACAAAAATGGTACAGACCCTTAATTAATCCAATTAATTACACTTGCCTTTATGTGCAATTTTATTGGTCTATAGACCCCATGTTGAAAAGTCTATGCAGAAATAAATGTTTACAGTATTTTGGCATTCAAGACCGCTGTCCAAGAGTGAAATCTTTTATTAACATGTTTTCTAACATACAATAGTATATGGAAATAATAAGGCTTGCTGTGTGCGTACTTGCACTGTATCAGACCATTAAAAAAAGCGCACAATCTTTGCCCATTGTTAGATTAGTTGGGGATTTCTCATGTACATGCAACCTTTTCTCAAAAGGAGCCTGTCTACTTTGTGTGATAGACAGCCATATGCCAACAAGAAACAACATGAAAGGCTGGATGCCTTCTATTGTTGCCTTTGTTTGTTCTTACGGTTTCTTCATCGAATTAAAAAAAAAAAACGTGGCGTATAAAGCAAAAGAGAACATATATTATATGTGTGTGTTTTTTAGAGTTTCGGGCAGAAGGCAAAAGTATAAAATTGAAAACTGTGCATCAGAAGAGACACTGAGCAACTTTCAGGTGCCACCAAGAGCTAAAAAGAAACAATAAATACCTGCTAACAGGCCATAAGAGAGGGCTCAGAGACACCATTTAAATTTAGTATGGCGGGAGAGGAGGCAACAGATACAGAGGAAGAAGACTAAGTCCTTTGAAGGAAACGTGATTTAAGAGTTTAATTTTTAAGTCGCAAATCCCAGAGGAAACACAGGCAGGAACAGGGACGAAAAGGTTTTCACTCTGAAGAAATATGTTTTTTCACATTGTTAAGAGAATTTATCTTTTGGTGATGAAAACACAGACTCACTGCTGGGAAGGGCTGGGTTGCTCGGACAACAATATGGATTAGCATAATTCTTCACTCAATACACAGCTGGCTAAATATGACCCACCCTTTATAAGCTCCTTGGGGGAAGAGTCACGAATGTTCCATCCATCTCCAGCTGACCATTTCTCATAGTAACATAAATCCACAAGTTTCGTCTCACTCTATGCTGTTTCTGACTCTTATTGTCAAACCACGCAGAAAGCTATGCAAGATAAAGAGAGCAAGTTGATTAGTTTGAGTTTGTGCGACAAAGCAACATTACAGCTTAATGTTTTATAGCTTGAAAATAAAAAAAGAATTGAAAAAAATGAAGCCTTAAAGATTCCTTTCAGTGGATTATCTTTCTTCTATAAATTTGATTGCCCTCCTCAATCTCTCTCCCGTACATTCTGGCAATCTTCCTAGTAATGCAGTCTTGTAACAGTTCATTGAGCCAATTCCAAAAGCGTTTCTAAATGCTCTTATCTTTTTTTTGGTCCCCAAGCTTCCATCAACTTCTCTACTGGATCTGCAATCATCATCAAAATCATCCAGTTCTTGAGTCTGGATAATAACTTGCCATGTTTGACACAGGTTTTGCAGCTCCTGTGGAAATATGTCCACCCTCTCATTTCTGCGGCAGTTGTGTGCACACATCCTCTTGAGCATCTTCAAAATCAAGTCACACCTGTCAGCATAATTTCTTATAGAAGTTATCTGCTCATAAAAATCTCTTTCACACTGTTGAAGTGAATCACACTGATCTACATTAATGTGGATGCCACTTGACACAAACCATCTGCCCAAACACCCTCGAAGACCCGAAAGGACAATCCATGCTGCAACACCACAAAAACTTCTGAGGAACTGCCAAAGGAACATGACAAAGAGCATAAAGGTCGATGTGGCCTCAAAATTCCCCGGATCCAAATCTGATTGAGTTTCCGTGGGACGTGCCTAAAAAATTATGATCCACATGACTTGTGCTCTGTGAACCTTGATCTTTTGGGGTTAAACACTAGAGCATTGGTGGCAGATCCTTATAGTACTGTGGATTACAAGGTGAGACCCTCATGGATCATTGTTTTTCAGGGACATCCCATGAATGCTCAGTGGAAAATCTAATAATTTTCTGATGTGGGCAGAGCATAATTACAATCTAATACATGTGGACTGGTGTAACAGAGCTGCAGAATTCTAGCAGTGATTTCAACTTTAACATAAAGTGGTAACTATTGTTCACAGATGTTTCTCTAGGCGAGGTAGAGTGCACATGCTGGCTCAGGACAAGCTTCCCCACCATGTACACCTGGCAGGTCTCTGGCAGTGTCTGACAATCGGCGGGGGGGCCAGCCACTTCCTTTGGACATCCAGCCTGCATACTCTCCCCAGCAAAGAGGCACTCCAGCAGTAGGTCTGGAGAAGAAGTCTTATTGGGTTGCTTCAGAGCACACGCAAAATGGACAATAATCGACATACATGCCATCCAAGCACTACTGTCAGCTCAATAAAAAAACATCAAATAAAAAATCCACGTAACAGTATCCAAGAGTCATATTGATATATGTCTTGATTTGTCTTGAGGTACTCATGTGTTTGTATAGGTAACAATAAGATGCCCCAGTAGCACAATACAAAGCAAAATGTGAATACAAGAGTATTAGTAATACACTGATTATGCCGAGAACACTCGGCAATAATTTAGAACTTATAAGAAACCGATTGTTTTGTTCCTCAGGCTGTTACTAGGGCTGGTAAAATTACAATAGCTTAAATTTTCCTAGATAACATTATACTCTCAAAAAAATATCATTTTAAAACAAGCAAAATAAATGAAAGCATTTATGAAAGTATGCTATTAAAATACAGAAAAACAAAGTCCAGAAGGGTTCGGCTGAGTATTGCAATATTACTATATTAGGCAGCAACATGCACCATGAACGGGGACAATCAGCATGTTTGTAATATTCAGACATGCAAAGAGCCTTTTCAGTGAGGTGGGAATACAGGATAATTAATTTTACGTCCCTCTGAAAAAGGCTTTAATAAGAGGTTTAGGCATGCACACGAAAGCAGAATTTACAGGACAATGCAGACAGTGAATACGGGATTGTGAAATACCAACAGTATTATCCATTTTTCCTTAAACCAATTACATACAACAGCCTTTTAGCTTTATCAGTAGTTGGAAAGTAGAGAATATGCTATTGTTACTAAACTAAAATTAATATGAAGGCAACCAAGCTGGGAATGTGGAAGGCCCCGGGTGCCTCGGTTCCTCTCTGTTCCTCTCTCTCACTTGTAGAACCAGATTTCTCCTCCCTCTGACTGGAAACAAGCAGGAAATTCCACTTGAGATATGACTGTATCACAATAGATGTGGCCTTTCCAGTAGGTTATAAGGAAATACGGATTCATTTTCATGACTTCCGGGAGATGAACAATACATCACCAAAGAAAAATAACAAGAATAACAGAGAATGTTAAATGTGCGGAGGAGGCAGTTTGGGTGAAGAGGGAAGGTAAGGGAGGAGCAGGTGGGAGAAAAAAAGGCCAGAACAAGATGCCAACAATAGTAATATCTTTTGGCAAAACTTCCTGCCATTCACCCAGCTCCAACAGAGGCCTCTGAATACAATCTTGACGCAAGCCGATTACTGCAGAAGCTTAAATTGAGAATAATCTTCCTGGTGCAACATGGAGACAGAAGGCTAAAACTAGCTCATTTCAGAGCACCAAGCAAAGCTTTTCACGCAGAGTTCCTCACACCTTGGTCTCTGGTGTTCTTTATGGTGTGGAAGATCTGCACTAGGTCAGTAAATGAAACCCCTCTGCCCACACATCACACAAGCTTCAGAGGGAATTCAAGCCATTGAAAAAACACTTTGTATAATAAGGGTGCAGAAAAGGTTTGCAACCACGGCGTCATCATAAATGCTTTTGTCTTAATCAAAAAAGAGGGGACCGACTGAAATGCTTTTGTATTTATACCAGTAATAACACATGGGGAAGTAAATCTACAACAAGATTACATTGGTTTTGAAATCTAATTTTGATTTTACTTAAACTTTACTTTTAGTTGTTTTGAAGGGTGTGTCTTCAGGTTTTGATTTCAGATTTTCAGCAAGATTTTCATTGGTTTTATAGAATATGCTACTAAATGCTACCAATGTTTGAATGCTCCCTATACTGTATGTGTAGTATGAAAAGGTGTACATATTTAATTTTCTCCTCCTTCAAAATGACAATTAATAAATCTTTAAACTCAAACGTACAAATTTATTCAATGCGAATCATTACCATTGTTTTTTCTCAAAAAGTGTCTCCATTTCTATTTTTCAGAGTTCATTTTCATTTTAGTTCACAATAATAAACCTGGCTCAAAACACACATTAACCTTTTGCACAAAAAGAAGTAGCTAATTATTTCCTACCCTGTTTTCCATCTCTTGTGATATGAATGCTAATGAGTGAATAATTATGTCAAATATTTGAAGAAACTCTGCAACTGACTCAGCACGTTTGCTTTGAAACCTCTTTGGTGTAACTTTGCCAAAAACGTATCTGCACTGACAAGCATTTGATATAGTACTTGACATTCATCAGGTTGTATCTGCTGCATCACGTCGAGCTAAATAGACACACAACAGGAAATGCCTAGCTCCCGTTCCATGTGGCATTTATTTATGATCAAAAGGCTGAAAATTGTGTTCTACTGAAGTCACACTGTCAGTGATGAGAGAGCAGTATGGAATCAATGCTCTGAAATGTTGTACAAATAAACAAGGAGGTCGAGAAAATCAGTAATGATGAAAGGAAAGGTTACCTGCAGTCATCTTTCATTTCTAACTGTGAACATCAACAAGCCTTAAAGCACAGACAGGCATTCTCACACAGCAGGGATCATTCAAAAGACAAATGATAAATGAGCAGCAGCACTTACACTTAGCGCCAGTTTGTATGTAGGAATTATTCTTGGCAATATCTTTGGGTCTATTCACATCTTGGAACCAGTAGTGTTTCCTGCTAAAGATCACTTTGCTTGGCCATATGTAAACACATGGCAGCGATGTTTGCTTCCAATCAAATACTGGTGCAGTTCATTAGTGGTGTCACAGCAAACTAGGGGTGGGGGATAGTGTGCCACAACTTAGGCACTCTGTTTTATCAGTGTGAAAAAGTCAACAGCCTACTTATCAAAATAAAGCCTTTTATTTTCATCAAAGATTTACTTATGGTCTGAATACTTGTCCTTAAACAGCATATATTCTAGCAAATCAAAAGTAAAAAAAAAAAAAAAAAAAAAAAAAAAAAAAAAAAAGCTATCTGCTCCTTCAGCCTATATTTGAACCGCTGCCTGCATGCACAGTGCATGGTAAAAAGGAAGCAGTCCAACTGATCAAGAGGTAGCCACATAAGATGGGTATAGGCTGACTGCTAAAGAGGTAATATCGTGAAGAAAGGTGAGGCTAGAAGCTCTAAAAGGAGATGAGTAAAGTGCTGGGGGCAGACAGGAAGACCAAGGCGATCACAGGAGAGGAAACTCATTCCACAAAGGGGCGCGGTGTTCGGCTCCCACTTTACATTCACTAGATGCAAAACTCTGAGACAGGAAAGACACAGCCCCAAGCTAGGCAAAGCTGGGATGAAGATGATCTTGTATCGAAAATAAAGGTTGCCTCTGTCCTTTGGTCTTACTTTGGATTTAAAAAAAAGAAAAGAAAAAAAAGTCAATGGGGGAAGGGCATAACAACTTCTCAGTTTTCTCGTCCTTTTAAGACCTGCTAATGAAAAATGTAACTACAATAGCAGAGGTCAACCCGTAGAGGGTGGTGACTATATTTATGACACAATATTTAGACTTCCAGTATTTGTATTAGAAACCAGTTTTCTTTTGATCAACTAATTGATTCATTAGCTGATGCTAAAAATCCAGATTAAATTTTTGACCAGTTTACAAAACAAATATCTTACAATTTTTTGTGCCTGAATGTCCTAAACTATTAAAGTTACAAGTCTGCTTTCACTTTAATTGCATAAAAGTACATTTTGAAAAAAACATGTGCATTAAGCATTAGCAAACACTATTATTTGGCCTTTTGAAATTCATGTTTATATAGTGAGGTGGGTAATTTAACATTCAGAACAGTGTTTTGGCTGGGCGGAGCCTGAATTCCATTCTCTTTTCAAAACATGCATCAAAACAACAGTATACATCTGCACAAGCCTTGAAAAAGAATTTTTTTAAAAAAACAAACAATTGAAAGTGCACGCTGAAAAATAATGTCTTCCTTTAATTTTAAATTGTCATCATCTTTACTACCCTGTCAATTGTTTCATTTAACAATTTCACTGAAGTAGCACAGGCCAGATGTGAGCTCTCGGAAAACAAACGGGAGCAAAACCTTAACAGTATACCTGATGATGAATCAATAGAATTAATATGAATGCTGTATTTACGGAGCCTTCTGCAGCTATTTACTTTAGTACCTCAAAAGGTTATGGGGCAGCTTAAAGGTTTGTGGTTTCGCAAATGACTGCTGAATGTTTAATGTTAATGAAAGGGGAAGTGTTTTTAACTCCAATTTCTGTAAGTTGTGAAACCATAACTGTGCGGTTCTAGTTAACATGTGAAGCGTAGAAAAAGCCATTAGATGACATAGCATTCACATAAAGCATTCACAGAAGTAATTTGTGACTATTTTTAAAAGTGCTGAATTACACAAGTAAAAATACAGTAGTCTCTTCAATACAAATAGTTTCATTCTATCTTGCAGTTGTAACTCTGCATTTGACTATAAAGCTATATAACACTGTTGTCTTACTTTTAAGAGATAATTAAAGAATATATTTGAGTTTTAGTCAGACAAAAGAAAAACATCTGAAGAAAACATCTATTTTCTGACATTGCCTGGCATAACATCTGAGCTGCAAGATTCTGATTTGATCAAGTATGCAGCCACACACACATTCACAAGCACACAAAGGTCATTTCATCCGATGCCAGCCACACTGAAAGCCTCTCTTCTGATGCACGAGGCAGTCCCAAGCCCCTCTGAGACCACAATCATTGACTGCTTTGACAACTCCATTACAAGTCCGTAAAACCACCCATGGGACTCTCTCAAGGTGACAAATGCAACATAAAATGGACTGCATTTGATAATAATGCTGACATTTTGATAATGTGAACAGCCCTGGAGATGTTAAGGCCTATTTTCTTAGCCATGCCTCAATCAATCCATCTGGGAATACAAGTTTGACCAATGCAGCAAGTTGACTGCAAAACATAACTCAAAGGAAGTTTTCTTAAACAAAATATATTAAATATGAAATAAAAATAAAAAATAAAAAAGATTTACTATAGTGGAGAATGTGTTGCAGTTGATGGGACTAGAAAGAGCTTGTATGTTGACGCTGATGGCATCATACACAGCTATACTAGCCAAAAGCTTACAGAGAGACTGTCTTCTGAGGTACTCGGGAAGTGAATTTTCCCAGGGAGCCTGTCCTTTTAGCCCATGCTTGACCCTCAGAATCAAACAGGTCGTCCAGTGTGAGCTCACCCACTGGCAGCCTGGTACAGCCTAAACTCAGCCTTATGCTCAACACCCTGGCAGAATAAAGTCTCAGCTGGAGCTAAATGCTGTTAAGAATACTCAACACAAACTGACTGTTCATTTTATATTCACTGCTGCCTATTTCTTGTTGTTTTCACCCCTAAATTAATTTATAATTCTGCTGCTGTTTTTTCTGTCTCCTAATGAAAAACAGATGAAAAGAAATGGATCCTGATTTTTATGGCCAAAAATCTTAAGATTACAATTCACATTTTGAAATATACTTATGTGAAATGCAATATTAACTGTCACTGTAAAGCAGTAAAGGTGAGATTTCATTTTCAAGAAAAACAATATTTTTTAGGTCTGGCCATCGTCTATGAGTAATATGAAAACAAAAAAAGATATTCCAAGATCAGAGGGTTCTTAGCACCTTAGCTGAACAATTTCCTGGTGAATATGCTGTCAAGATGTGAGCTCAGTTCAGCCACAGTAGATTCACAGTACTTTTTTTTCTTAGTAACTCTTTTCACACCTGCCAGCAAACCCTCATTGAATAATCAATCTACAAACTCCATTGGATTGGCTTTGGATTAGATGATGGGTCTCTAAAAAACTGCAGATAAACCTCCCCCTCCATAAACGGCTCCAACTTTATTATTAATTATATTATTATCAGCTCAAATCATTTAAAGCAAAACTAAGATGAAGTTGTTTTATATCAACCCACAACATCATTATGTCTATTAGCTGCCCGCCTGATATGACAGCTGAAAGGTTCCCATACATTAATTCTAACTAGCTGAATCTAAATTATATAATAACACGTCTACATCGCTGACCTTTTGTTTTCACATGGACAAGTTACACACCATTAACCATCTGTCAAGCTAGCAAAAGCAGCACAGCAGGGCTCTTCTCAGACAATGCTCAAGCTGCTTGGCATGGCAACAAATACAGAGGGTACCAGAGACCGCCTGCCTGTGTAGTCCACCCACATCAGTCACTCCCGTATGCATCATCATCATCTGTGTTTGTGTTTCCTTTATGTGTTGATGCCTGTGAGAGATTGCCACAGCGTAGTGTTATTGTCCATGCACGATGCAGACAAACATATTGCCTATGGGCTGATAACATCTGCTAGCACCAAACATCCACTCCAGGCATTGAAGTAAAAGCAAAAACAGCAGTGGGTTTAGAGCCACGCCATGCAAAAACCATTGGAACTTTGTACGAACCAAGGTTGCCAATTCAGGTTGAGTTGCACAATAACTAGCAGTTAAAAGACAAATCATAAGGTCGCCTGTGTTAATCCAGTTTTAACACTTTCACAACCACACATTTGTGGATTTTCCATCCCACCCTCGCCATAAAGCTTTTAATGACACTCATACTTAAATAAGATGCAAAAGTGCTCAGGCTTTGTCTCAGTGGTGAGCCAAGAAGGAACAGTGTGGAACCACTTAGCTATGCACTGATTAAATAGGCCAGCTGTCATTTGTCTTAGCCACCATCTCACAGCAAGCCACTGGGAGCTGTACTATTAGAATTGCCTCACCAAGCAGCACAGCCCGATGTTAATATGTAATACCGTTTCAGAATGAATAATGAAAAGTCACACTGACCTCCAAAGGGAGATGAGAATGATGGTGGCCAAAGTTTTAAGCAAGAGACAATGTCTAATGACTTTGGAGACAATATAGTCTCTCTAAATAGATTTTGTACAAAAAAAAAAAAAATGTATTATCAGATCTAAGGTAACCCATGGGTGGAAATTTAACAATACCCAAAATAGTTAGGAGTGTTAGCACATAGCTGACTCAAATTGGTACTGTACTTTTAAACTAAGGCATATGTCGAGTTTTACAGATATTCATGCAGCATTGGTTGAGGTTTTGTTTACAGACTTGTAAAAATAAATGCAATGATCAACTGCGATTATAAAACTATTGATGAAACTGATAATGTAGCATGATAATGTACTGTATGTAAACCGCTTTAAAGAGCAATGACCATTTAATTCTAGACAATAATGGTGGAATTGGGATGTAAGAAATATAAAACTATCCAAAATACTGTAATTAATAAAATGAAACCACACAAACAAAACAATGACTAATGGATGACCCACCCAAATACTGAAATGCTATTAAATCTGAAATCATGTTATCTAAATTGTTGGTATCATTCTGATCTAAACAAAACACACATGCAAAGGTAACAGGCAATATCAGGAAATGTACAAAACTACAAAATATAATAATAACTCTGATATGCCTTTTTCATGAAGCACACTGATGTGCCACATAGGACAGGTCTTATAGTCTTGATTGCTCTCGTTGACATTGTGGTGAAAAATTATTTTTAGTGAGAGGGTGTGTTGCTGCCAGTGAATTTGTTTTTAGCTCATATGTCAGAAAATTTCCAGTCGGCCTACACAGTTTCTACAACAAGCATAAGTATAACCTTAGTTGTAAAATTATCTCAGAAATAAAATGAATAACAATAACTAAAATGTTTTTTATTTGTTTTTATAAAGGCAGATTTCTAAAATGTTACTAAAAAAAAATCAAACCGTTATGAGCAAATTCAGCCTCCTGTACTACAGGTCCCCAAATTGCCTAAAATTTTTTTTAAAAGTTGTTTTCTGCAACATTTTTTCATCACTTACTAAAAACTTACTGTGTGAAAGGTGTGATGTTAATTAACTGATCAGTACACATTGTAACCAAACAGACATAATGGTCACCACCCCAAAGGAAGTGTGGAAGTATAAAAGAAAAAACATTCAGACCACCCACCTGGCTTCAACACAGAACAAAGATGAATGTATTAGTTTCCCTCTTTGAAAAATTCAAATATAGGAATAGTTGACTACCGATTTTATACGCAAACTGGGGGTTTGTTGAGTAGCTCCAAAAATTTGTCAGTAAGGGGAAGAATGGGCTAAAAGTCGTGTGGCCATAAGCAGGCATATGGTTTAGAGATAGATGTGTGTCAAACTGTTATTTCTGTTAAAAAATGAAATAGAGGACGTAGCATTCCTATACTGCCTAAACCTGCAACTGCAAGCTGAGAAAAAACTAAATAGTAGTTAGTAAAAAATTAGAAGTTAAAAAAAAACAAAAAAAAAAAAACTTACTTTAGAAATCTTTCCATAAGTTGACTCATATTTAGTCATATTCACATTCACAACTGCTTTAATACTGTGTAATGAACCTATGAAAGTCACAGATACAGCCTAATTTAGTTGTTGTTATTAAATTTTATGTTTCAATCATAATGCGCTCTTTGTGAGCGAGACAGAGTGAAGAAGCAACAGCAGTTAGTGGCTAGTTAGCAGTCCAGCAGTGCATTAAATATAATTTAAAAAGCCAAGTTGTCAATAAATGAGACTCCAGCTTCTCCAGACCGAGGTAAATGCGCTGTTTCACTGCTGCTGCTGAAAGTGAAGGTTTTTTTTCCTATTCCACATATGCCCTATTCTCACAGACACAGAGCGGGAAAACGCTAACACTGACATTAGTTATTGTGACATTTGTGACAGCTATGTATTGCATTGTGACTAGTCTGACTCAACATTTTTTTAACAAAATGAAGCCACACTTTTGATGGTCAACAGTCATGACCTAACCTTACTCAGATTCATGTCATGTGCAACATTTATTTAGGAATCTATTGGCGGAACCAAAATTAAAATTTCTTAATGATTCCAATGGAATCGAAACTTCTGAACTGGTACTCAATACCCATCCCTGGTATTATGTTTAATTACTAACAGCTAACTAACAAAGGGAGGCAGATAATAAAACATTTCTTCAGACAGCACCTGCACTAAAATGTCATTTCTGCTTAAGCGATGTGTGGATCCAATAAATCATCCTGTTGCTTCCCTGCTTTTGCTTTCTGGAATCACAACCCCTCTGAAGTCTCTCTTAAGGAACAGCAACATACTGATGAAAACGAATTAATGAGACACCACGTGGAATTAGCATCAAAAAGTATTTCTGGTTAAGAGAGAGGTCAAGGTCAAGAGTGATATGTTTTTAGTATTACTTTAATGAGTGGATCCTTTATCATATGAATGCAGGGTCAAAGAATGAAATCATATCCTGAGTCCAACACCTCAACCTCCATTTGAAAATAGTTGATAAATCCTTCTGTGTGACAGCACCTGATGAATGGCGATGACTTCTGTCTGGCATTTTGAATATGCCAATGAAAGGCAATGTTTAAAGGAGGAGCCGAACACATGCCTCGGGCTACTAATTATCCTCAGAAACATAATAAAATAAAATTTGCCGCCTCTGTTTGGATTGCAGTGGACTCCAGATGCGTCAAGGGCATTGGTTTGCAAATCAAGTCAAGGTGTGCACATACATAAACTTAAATTGGAATTACAACGCCACCTATATTGGATTTTTTTATATAAAATAAAATAAAAATGAAAATAACATTAGGAAAATGTTCCAATATTACCATGCAAGTACGAACTCTGCATTAAAAAGTCTGCAGGTCATAAGTAAGTTTTTAAACATGTTACTTATACCTTGAAATAAGAGGAAAATCTTCACAGTAGCCCTTAAGATGAAAGTTAGTTCAGGCTTCCCTAGTGAAGATCTCAGCCTTTAAAAGGGTGTAAAAAATACACCTTTTCATATCGATTTGGCATCTTAGGGCTTTTGGAGACTTGGATTACACCAGAAGAGCTGTGATGAAGAACTTAATGAAGAATGTATCCTCCTAAAGCTTATCTTTGGATGCAACAAAAGCAGAATTGAATTATTTAAATTTTATAATGATTACAGTGCTGGAGGCCAGTAATGTGAATCTGCTGGTATGACAAAGTGTGTTATTATTACCACCATGTACTATATAAAAGGAGAGGGTAGCATGTATTATTGACAGTGCCGCAGAAAAACTACAGGATATGGCTCTCCTACATGCACCAATAAAGCCATAGGGCCGTTGACACAGTTGCGAACAAAGCGACAACAGTTTCTCTGAGGAAAAATTTGGTCCACAGTCAGCACTTTCAGAATGAGAGGTCTGACATAGAGCTCTCATTAGTGCTTCTCGGTCAATGCATGAAGCATTCAAAGTGCAATGGACATGCACCCCACCAATCCTCCAGCTGCCTCTTCATTCTACTAATGACTGAACCATGAGAATTTTCTTTGAGGTGTCGAGAAGAACCTCCGCTTTCAAGATGTCATAAATATTTGACAACTTTCTGTGCCAATATTTAACATCCGAATGGTTTTCATTCACATACATGCAGAGCAAATATTTTTGTAAACCACAGCTCAACATGTCTGCTGTAACCACAGGCTCACGTAGCCCAGACTCAAAAAAATTGAGGTCATTTGGAAGCACGTGGTCAGAAATGTCTATCAAAGCTTTGAGGTAGCCTGCTAAACCCATCCATCAGTCAACAATAGCATCGCACATGCAGATGCAAGCCCTTAGTCCCTTAAATTCCATGTGTTGAGCTACATTGCATGCATTAAAAATAACCGTCCATTGTCGTGAAACCAGAGTGTTCTGGCAAACAACTGCAATTTGCGAAATATCCTGACTGAACAGAACCAGGATGTCCCAGGGGATCCCCTGGAAAAATAAAAACCATTATTACCTCCATTATATCAGGTACAGCACACTAAGGAGGCCTTATGTTTATGTTGGTCTCATATTCCACAAGACCCATTAAAAACTTTAGTCCTACAGGTCCTCTTTTAACACGCACTGTTACATGTAATTGTATGCAATGTGTGTTATGTGTTTTAAAATTGTTTTATGAACTATTTTGATTTATTGTGTCATATACTGTATATTTGGGCTGGTAAGACTTCCAGCATTCCAGCAAACAGCATTCTTTTATGTACGCAAATACATGAGAAAATGACAATAAGACTTTTATTGAATGTCTCGTTTTCTGGCTATTTGGCCTTCACCAGGTTGATTTATGCAGCAGTTTTGATTGTGTTTGTGCAAAATCCATTATTTAGTCAAATGAGACAAAAACAATATATTTCAAAATTGTATTATATGCAGTGAAAACAGTAATGGAAATTTACTTAGAAAGTGAGAATGCACCGATATGGAAATTCTGTGCCAATACCAACATCTTAAGTAACAGTTTGGCCAATAGCAATACCTTTATGTGTCGAGGAAATAAGAAATTCTCTATGAAAACAACTGAGCCGAACGTCAACGACATTCAACCTCACTCCCACAAGCCACCAGGGGAGGTTTCACTGGTTTTCTACATAAAAGACCAGGGCTTTCAAGATCTATTTTTTTAGTCATCGGTGGATGATGAAACCAAAGCTTTGACTGCTTATTTTGGACATGATGTGTGTCGTACTATATAAAAGCAATATGTGGCGTAGGACAACAGATTTAGCCATTGAAGAATTAAATCGGACACAACCGATGACTGTCGGCCAATACACCAACACCAGTGAGCCACTAGGGGGTGTAAATCCCCAGTTGCATCATGATGCGATATGATTGGTTGATTCTTCGGACAACCATTCAACATATCAGTCTGCGTGGTGGGAGTTTCAAAATAAAGGCATATCTAAAACACAGCAATACAGATGGAGTGTTTAACTTTAAATCATTTGATTAGATCGTTGGTCACCAAATCCGCCACTTTCCATATCAGAACTCTATAGATGCTGGAAGAACTATAAGTAATTAAAGATGTCCTAAATAAGTAGCATTAATATACATATCAGTAGTCATATTTGAGACATTCAATAAATTCAGGGACGGAAGTTTCACACACTTTTTGGTGATAAATAATCCCCTAAGGAAAAGGGCAGAGGCTAAAAGAAACGAGTGTTCTCAGGCCAGGACGCCTGGTTTCAAATCGTTCGAAGACGTGGTGATAAATAAACAAAACGAGCAGCTTCCCTTCGGTAGAAGACGGAACAGTAAACACAAACAACCGAAAAACTGTCGTCCCGAGTGATGCCGTCGGCCGGTAGCAGCTCGGCAGTTCGCAGCGGAGGCCCCAGAACGCAGGAAACAGCGCTGTAACTAGGCGCGCCTCTTCACCATTCCCGATCCACACACAGTCCTCTTCCTCACAATAGACACACATTCCTTGTTCAGCCTTTCATGCAAAGTAGCAGGCAAATCCCCAACACACGCCGCACCTGCGTTCCGCCAGTTTGGACACGATAAAAACATGAACAGGAGCAGCAAGAGAGGCGGCCGCCTCCTAATCACGCTCCTTCCCAAACTTGTACAGTGTGAGAGCTACGAGCTAACGATGGAGCGGCAACTTTCTTTCACCTACCGACGCCGTACTTTTCCTTCTTGGTGGGCACCCAGCGAGACATCGTCGGCGTCTACACTTCCCCGGGTCGTCGTCGTATCCGCTCAGAAAGAGCTCCAGTTGGGTTGCTGGTCCGGACTTTTTTTTTTTTTTTTTGTCAGTTTTCTCGGAGCTTTGGGGAGCTACTCCGAGCAGCCATTTTTTTTTTCCACCAGTGACAGGACGCTCCGCAAGGGGGTGGAAGGGATCGCAACTTTTTCACCCCACCGGCGTCCTGCGAAAGTTCCACCCGCCGGAAACTGACAGGAGCCGGCAAAACACATCGGCCCGGTGTCAAAGTGCAGTCATCACGTTGAAAATAATGTATTCTCTTAAAATAAAAAGTCACCCAGACTGCTTCTGTTAGTGAAAACCGGCGTGGAAACACAGGGTTGTGTGTGTGTGAAGTTTACACTGAAAGGGTGTCTGATGAAAAACTGACATGGAAAATAGCACAAAGAACATATAAAAACGAAGGTGTGTAAGAATATTTCTGTTTTAATCAAAGTCAAGTCTTACATAGATATATAAGTTATATATGTCCCTGTTGTGAATGTGTGAAAAAGGCAGCAGGAGCGCTTCTGGTGTCCCTCCAAACCACTGGTGCTCATGGAGGGCAGCAAAGCAGAAAACTGTCACCCATAATTTATGGTCATAATGATCTCAGTCCAGGCACTCATGATGGTTGGAAAAGTCCTGTAATTCATAGAGCTATGGACGTGTACATCAATGTGTATCCGTTTGCTACGTGTTCAGAGGATGGTGCTCTTGTTTCCTTATGATATGTTGGTCTTATATATATATATGTCTTCTTTTCTGGCAATAAGTGTAGTCATGTATGAAAATTACAAGTAAAGTAAATTTACATATATTTACATGTATGCTCTGTGCTGTAATGCTTATCCTGATCAGTTTTTACAGTTTTTTAAACTCCATTCAAGAGTTCAACTTTCATACATTGATATTTGAATACACATAAAATGAAAAATTTGAGGTCTCTTTGTTTTGCTTTGTTTTTTTTGAGTATACAGCATGTAATGTGGGTATCTGTGCATGCAGTCATTGTACATACATTCCCATTTTGTATATCAAGTAATGTCTTCTTCTTGAACTATTTTTATTCACAGAACAACTTGGACAGTCGGTGTTTGGTCATTTTTGCTTTTTCATGGTGTGGTTACATAGACTATTCACCTGTGTTTAACCTGTTATATTTTGCATTAAGGCTGTGTTTGCCTGTTAATTTTCTTATCTTTGATCACTTTCGTTATGCGTGTTTATGGCCGCAATTGCTCTGCATGTAAGGGTCAAATTCCTTGTAGCCCATATGTCCACACATATAAATATAGAATAATAATAAGAAATAACTAACAAAAAAGACCTACTAAAAGTCAGAATTCTACAAAGAGCAATGGTAATGATAAACTTACTAATATTAAGCTTTATTTGTGTAGTACCTTTCATACAAGACATGCAGCTCAAAGTGATTTACAGAGAAGAGATTATAAACGCCAATTGCTTCACATAAAATGGTCATGAAAACAAAGAACAGTCAAAAAATCAAAACTCAAGTATAATAAAACAGCTAAAATTCACTTAAATACAGATAAAACAACAAGGAAATATTCATTAAAAGAAAGTACATTAGAAGAAAAGCAGAAGAGTGGCAGTGTAAGGTCTGTTTCTGGACAGATCTCTTCCATATCTAGAAGTGATAGCAAATGGATAAGGCTGCAAATGATTGAAGGGATTTCGTCTGTGCATAACATATAATTAGTAACATATAATAACAGAAAAAGCTTCTTATTTTCTATACAGGCATAAAAGAACTGTCGGGGACAATAAAGCAGTAGAATTTCTCTCAGTAATATTTAGATCCATAAATATCATTCCCGTAAGTATCGTATTATTTACAATACTCTAAGTCCTGTTGATATGCTTCCCCTTTGTTGTGTTAAACTATGGCAAAACACACAAGAGATTGTTCCTCTGGCTCAACCTTAGAATTAGAATTCACGAAGGGCATATCCCGTTTCTTCCCTCTTTGTGCTCAATAATGGAGCCAAAGAAAGCTCTGTGCAGTGTTATGATGAACTAATAAGAGTTTCTCCTCAGAGCTGCAGGTGCTAAATCAAAGACATCAGACGGATGCACCTGGTGCACGCAGTCAAATCCACTCATCTTTATTCATCTCGTACGTTCCATCTTATGGTTACATCCCATCTTGGGAAGTCTTTCAGATTTATCACCCTATGCACTCTCTCATTCTCGCTCCTTTTCTTGTGTCATGCTGGAGTGTTACCAGCAGAGGACGCTACCGCTTTCAAACTCTTATGAACCTTGTTTAAATTGTCATTTCTTGATTTAGTTGAGGATTTTTTTGATACTATCATATTGACAGAGCGAGAAAAAAAACATGCAAATTGTCAAAATTGCCTTGCTTATTCTTTTAAATAAAGAATTTAAGTGTCTTAAAGCAGGTCACCACAATTGATGGCCTATTTAAGACATATCTGCTTTGTCTTGACATACATTTGGACTGCATCAAGTGGGTCTGAATATCTGAGGATCGTTAATTGACCCAAGAAATACTGATATTCATTAAACATGAAAGCAACTGCCAATTCTGGTTTTTTTTGGTGGAAGTTGTACAAGCACATATCTTTGCAGATGTGCGTAACTTCCTGTAAAGAAAGTCTGAACCAGTCTCTCGCCTCCAACTAGAGGCGAGTTGTTTCTGTCTTGTAAATACCCGTAACTTGTGCACTGTGGAAAATCATGTGGGTCACAGTTATTCATCCACGAGGACACTGGCCCATTTTTAAGACAGCCTTGCATCAGTCACGTGGTTTGGGTAGTGGCTTGAGGATAGCAGTGCCTCATCATCAGTCACCGACCACGAGATCACAGCGACAAGCTGAAACCGGGGCATTTCAACAAAGAGGATTTCTCAAGAAGCCAGTGACTTGTGGAAAAACATGGCTAATCTGCCCATTAGTGACGCTCCATCATCTGCAAGGACGCCTGAATGTTAGGGAGTTCGATTGGCTCCTGCAAACATAGCGTGCTGGTGCGTCCGACCCGCACAAGCCCCAACATTTGACAGTTTCATTATACAACTTCTGAACTTTAACTATCTTCTTTGTTTAAATTGAGCTCTTGCTACATCAAGTGTTGCATTAACAAGTATTTGTGTTTTTTTTGTTGTTTTTTAAGCCCGCCCACCCCCTGTCTCTTTCCATCCTTCTGTATTGAATGTTCAGCTCTTGTACTCAGTAACTCCTTTGTTCAACAAAGATCCTTCACATTGCCACATGCCTGACTGGAGACAGTACCCACTAGCACCTAGTTTATATCCAGACAGCTGTTACTTGTGAAAAAAACCTGAAGGGCTAAGGAGTTGGAAGCAAGGGAAAATGGGTGGTTTAGTTTGCGGTAAGTTATATTGTCAGTAGCGCTCGGAATTGATGTGATGAAATATCTTATCATTTATCAGAATTTACCCTGGTTTTTCTCATTTCTAACGGTTCTGCAACAAAGATGACCACCAGCGCTCTTGTTTCCTCTTATTTCTTGCAGGACTGCCTCACAGAAGTCCACTTGAGCCAGGGGATTCTCATTAATACTCCACTGTAAAGGTCTTTTATTGTGTGCTGAAAGTTGAGAGTGGTGAGCTGTTACCTGAGCTCCGGAGAGATGACTCTCCGCAGGCCAGCTGCCCACCTACGAAGAGCTCCAGGCTGGAGGAGATCAGGAGATGAGTCCTGCTGGGAGGGCTTGGTAGCAGAGGGGGGAGACTTTGCCAGCGCCTCTCACCCCACACGTACGCCTCGGCCCCACAGCGCCATTGAAGGGGGCCAGCTGGACAGCTGGCTGGAGCACCTACAGAGGATGCAGAGCAGCCTTCTCAGATCCCCGGATCACGATCAGGTTCTGGCTTTTAACAATCGGACAGCGTCCATACCTGCTCTCCACAAGGAGCCGACCGGACATCCCTGGAAACAGCAGGGGATCCCTACCTTCAGCGGGGGTTCATCCTCATGTGGGAGTCCTGGGCTTTATCAGAGTTCGCTGGGGAGCCAGGAATCCCTCAAAACAGGAGTCTTTTGTCCCAGAGAACGCAGAGGAAGCTGGGAGAGAGCCCACATCAAGCAGGTCCCAAAGACGGAGAAGACCCAACTAAGTTACCTTGCTCCAGTCAAAATTGGGTGGCTGCCGATCCAAAGAAAAGTGACAGTGGCTTGCAAACAAAGCCAGTTTTTGGACCACTGTGTTGGCCAGGTAATACCCAACAAAGTCTTTACCATACCGTATATTCAGATATGCGTGTACGTGCTAAAAGTAGGCAGCCCAGCAAATCTTTATGTAGTTTCAGACTTCTTTACTCTTAGTTTAGAGCATTGGATTATTTTTTTCTCTGAGATTACTTGTACAGATTGTGCATAGCAGTTTTAGTGTTTGTTCTGTAGGGACTCAACCATTTAAAACAGGCGTTTGCAGAGACGCTTGACTGGTTCACCCCGGATTTGGCACAGACATCCTCTCAGGCTATGCGACTGTGATTCTTGCGTGTTATTTAGTCGTGTGTAAGCTCTGCGAGTGTGAAGGTTAAGTGTTGTGTAATGGAGGTGATGGCGCAGAGTGCCAGGAAAGGTAGCCTAGAACACACTTTCACACAATAGTGCCAACAAGAGCCATTTGTAGTCAAGTCTCAGTTGCCCAGGGAGAAGGCAGAGCTCAAACATCCTTTGAAAACAGCTTACTCGCCAGGAGCTCTGTGCATTCTTAAAAGGTTTACAGCTCATTTTAGAGCTGTGACAGCAGATATGGAGTTTTGTGCCCTGAGAGGATGCAATTCACCATACAGAGGAAATTCAATGGGAGTCTTACCCAGTGATCTGGTAATATTACTTCCAAATCAATATGAGGGCTGTTCTGTACCAGAGATTTGACGGAACTTATGCACAAACCATGTCCCCTTCCCTTATGACTCTTCACACGAAGAAAAACTGTTATGTGAAGTAAGTGTCAAGTAGCTTTAATAAAGGGCTGTTTTAACTGATTATTTATGACCACTAGTTCTTAGATGTTATGCTCAAAAGGATAGATTAAAAGAAGTTGAGGGGAAATACTCTTAACGGCTTCCTTTGAAGGAGGTAGAAGGAGATTAATAGAACTTTCGTGGCTGTGTGTTGAGTACAGTGAGCTCAGCTCAGCTCAAAGTCTTAAGTACAACAGGAAACATGTTGCGTAGTTGTTTTAACATTACAGTTTTAAATAAGGATTTGAACAAGTTAAAATGTCTTAGTGAGGTGAGGTGCGTGTGGTTGCTAGTGACAGAGATTATTCCTTGTTGTGAAAGGCTAAGCTAGCTTGAGAGTGATATCAGTCAAGCAAGAAGGCACTTTTCTGGCTCGGTCGTAGCGATGCAAAAGTACGTTTTTGGTAAAATCAAATCTTCAACGGCTCTGTATTTTACAGGTGAAACTGAAACAACCCATCACGCCAACGATTCAGATGAATCGAGAAACAGCCAACCGGCAGCAGGGTATGTACTAGCAAATTGCCTAAAATATGCATTGCCTTACACAAACTGCATAAAACCAAAATGAAACCACCAAGGAACTCTCCAGGAGGACAGAAAAAGACCCAAAATGCACAAAGGTGCTGTGTCAGTTGATGTTTAGTGCCTGATTAATTTACCCAACAGGGTAAATGCAGAGGCTGTAAAACAGCCTGTGTCAGGGCTGCCTCGTCACACGGAGTACCTGCCTTTAATCAGCTCCTTGCAGCAGTGTTTCCCCTGTCCTCTGTCAGGCACTCAGCAATGACTGACTGTCAGATCAGTTTAAACAAAACCTCCCAAAAAACAAAGCCAATTTCAAGAATAACTGGCCCTGATTGCTGTGTCACAGCATTCGGGCAGGGCAAAAGTGCTGCCAGGCTAATAACTGTGATGGAAAGAGTTGAGGGAGGCAGATAATGAAAAGGTGCAGACTGATGGGCACAGAAACTTTTTTAATCTTTGGACACAGCAACCCCATACTCTCTGGCTTTTGATCTGAGGTTTGATCTTCCAACCTTGTCTTTGTTTATACATAGATTATCCTGGCAAGGCTCGAGCCTCTTACACAAAACCAAGCAGTCCATCCATGGCATGAAGGAACACTGACACAGACAACACTGACATTCTATATTATGGCTAAAATCTCTTTTTACCAGCCCTTACGAGCCATAAACTGTATATTCGTGGTGAATAAAAAGAACTCACTTGCTTTGCATTTGGCACATACTGTGTTTCCAACTCAAAATCTCTCGCTAGTCATCCAACTGCACCATTAATATCAACATTTTTAGCTGCTTCACATTGAATGGTAACAATCTGCGGGTGCTTAAACACAATTTGTCCAAATAGATCTTGTTTTTTTGTAACGATTCTAACGAGAAATTGGCCCTTTTACACCCCAGCTATTGAATTACCTTTCTCGTTCTCATCATTTAATTCCTCCTCATTTTGCGGTTGTTGCCAACATCCTTCGCGATTAAACCGGAGGTCTCATTGCCGTTTAGCGGCCTCACCCCACATAAAAGTTACATTTGACTCACAAAGGCTTGATGCTAATGAGGAAATAATAATAAAATTGGATATTGTGCTCCAAGGGCCTTCATGTTTAGACACGCCGAGCAATTTTCAGCCTGCCCACACTCACTCTTTCAGTAAAACTCATGAGAAAGAGGAATAAATTGGGAGGGTCCAGACTTTGCCAAGTGTCCTTGCCTCTTTCTTTCCATCAGGGATATGATTATTTGAGCTGAGTTAACACAAGGTAAGGTTTTTCATGGGGGCCAGAAGTTTAAACGTGGCCCTTTATTGAGAAATGAATGAGACATCTAGCGACAGCTACAGTTGGAACAACATGTCAGAAAGATTGGGCTGCTTCGTGACAGCTTTAAAGAGACATTTCGTGGTTTTTTTCGTTTTTTTGCTGTAATCCATTTTGCAAATTTATCAGACTTCAACTGTTTTTTCTCACGTAAAAGTGGAATAAAACGAATAAAACACCCACGCAGCATTCAAAGGTCATCAGACACAGACAAGTCAAGTTTGGTACGTTTCCTGGGGAAGAAAAGAAGTGGCTCCGGGGTGGCGCAACATTCACTTTGCTGTGCCAATGTCAATTGTTGACAGTGTCAACATTGCTGTGCTGTGTGTGTGTGTGTGTGGGTGTAAGCCAGAACGAGAGGGTGAAGAGCTTCTTGTGAGGAATGTGACAGTGGAGCATTTGTTTTGCCTTGACATACAGATGAAGAGGTAAAGAGAGGTTACACCGCTCTGCAGGATTTGGGTGCGAAGACGCCGCAGATACCTGATCAAGAGTCTCCCATTACGACACAGGTAACTCAAACAACTCTTGGTGTGATTGATTGGAATAACACTAATGGACACCTGTGGGAAGCGCGTAGCCTGGGTACTGAAGTAAAATGCCCTCACGTCTCGCTGTTATGCTTTGTCCACTGTCTCCATATTGTAAGAGTGATAGATTTAGTGTGACTGTGTTGGCTCGGATACACACGTATAATATTGGAAGAAAATAAAGAGTTTCATTTCTCAACGTTGTCCTCAAGAAAAAGGTCTGCCTTCACTCCTCCCCAGACAAAATGTAAATGTTTGCACATGTAATAGAAGCTTTTCATCCATATGTAATTCATTTGAATTTCATCTAGACTCCCACATATTTGGTCCCCTCATTTATACAGATCAGCCACGACTTTACACCACTGACAGATGAAGTGAATGCTAATGATCATCTAGTTTTTCATGCACTGTTCTGCTGAGAAACTGTGAAGTCTGGTGTTCATGTGGATGTTACTTTGGCACGTATCACCCATGTAAATATTGTGCCAGGCCACCTAACGGCAATGCCACTCCCCAACAGTAGGATAATGTGCCCCGCCACCCCGAGGAGCCTTAAGCACTGACCTGATCTCCAAACTCTCCAGACCCCAATCAAATTGAAAATATGGGGGATGCAACAGAGCAAAACCCATAATGTTTTTTTGAAGAATTAAGAGAATTAAGAATTTAAGAATTAAAAACTCTGTGGACTTTATCCTCTATGGAGCGTGAGAACAAACAAATCAGCGAAGAAAAACTTGCAGCAGGTCAGGGCTTCACAAAACGACACCTGAATGCGGAACAGTCACAGGAATGAAAGGAGAGGAATGACTTGTGATCAGCACTCACTGATGTCAGGGAGTTTCTTAACGGGCCATTATCATCACACATGTCGGTGTCTCTGTGCTCTCCGCCTGCAGCAGCGTTCTCCCCAAGGCAATGCAAAATTAGACATTTCACACACATGACAAACCAATTGAATTGTTGTCTCATATGAGACTAAATCATCCGTAACCTTAATTACAACCATGCAAGGGGATTTTTCTGCTCAGAGGAATACACAAGTGGGCTTCAGAGTTTACTTTCTTTTGTTGACACTATTTTCTTAACAGCCACGAGACGTGTGTGTAAAAGCATTGCTAGTGTGTGTTGAAATTCCTGAAACACGGGTATGAATTTCTAAACCTTCATACTTTGTTTAGTAATGATTAACGCAATGATTACTTTCTGAGAGGCTGTTCACACTTTAATTCTGCAGGCAAGAAGGACATATCCACATTTCTCCCTGATCCATAACCCCCATTAGAATCCTCTCGCCCGAGGGCCAAAATGCTTTTTTATTTTAGTTTATTCTTTTTTTTTTTGCCTCTCAGTTTCGACTGAGCACAGACTCTCATTGTAATTCTGCGAGGGATAAGTCACGCTGTGCGTCGGCTTTGCCTGCAGCGGCTTCCATTGCTGCCAGGGCGTTCACTGTGTCTAACACGGGGAGAGTCATCTGACTGCAGAACAAACAAAAAAGCCCAGAAGAAAGTGAAAAAACAGCTGAACTGCTGATGTAGTATTAGAGGGATGTCACATTGTCAATATTTTGTGTTGCATCAAATGGGGACGTGCTCCACTCTCAATTCAAAGCAGGAGGTCAAAGTGGCAAGATAAATGTGCAGCAGGTTTATTAAAAAATTAATAACTAATGGCGAAGCCTTAGTAAGAGACATTTATGGCAACAGTGGGATGGGATGGGTTTCCATGCATAATTAAGAAGATTTATCACTTTTGTCTCCTTTATCTGCTGCACACTGTAGGTGCCAGCAAAACAAAGCTTTCTGGCAAACGAAAGGAACAGACCTGTGGCCTGGCAAGCGCTGCGGAGCGGCTGGAATAGCAACAGGGTGTCAGCTTTCCCTGGAGGCACTCAGTCCAATGAACTCACCACAGGGACCAGTTCAGATCCCAACAGGACGTCCCCTCTGATGAAAACAACCAGCACAGAGCCCCTCAAGTATACACCACATCGATCAACTTCTGCTGATCCCTGCAAACCGCACACTCTGCTGCGGGGGACAAACGGCGCTGAGGCATGCAAGTCATACACTCCTCTGCAAAGGACGAGCAGCGTTCAGCCTTTAAGGGCCACAGCCCCGCTGTGCAGAGCAAACAGTAGCTCACAGCCCTCAAACGTACAGACACGCTCTGCTGTGACAACACTCGTCCCTCAGAACAAAGCCGGCTTCTCCTCCATCACCATCTCCTCCAGGAAAGTGAGCAGGTCAGCCAGTTTACCCGGCTCCGCCAACCGCAAACCCCCTTCCCAGTGCGACGAGTCACCCTCTCTGCCGCTACCCCACCAGTCCATGGACCCCAGCTCCAGGCAGGTCACGGTGCAGAGGAAAGCCACTATAGTGAAAGTGACAGAGCAGCGGGTGATGTCAAGCCCTGCCCCCAGCACAGAGAGAGCTGGGACCCCACCAGCTAACCACGCTTTGGACACTGTGGTCCGCAGGAGAAAGGCTACCATTATCAAAGTGACAGAGCACAGGGAGAGCTACAGTCCAGCCAAAGTGGGATCGGGCACCAGGCGCCCGGAGTACAGGCACAGCTACACAGATGGATCATACAAGGAAAACAGCACGTGGTGTCAGGGAACACAGTCACATCACCAGCTGGATTCCACAAAGAGGCCAAACGCTGCCGTAGCATCAAATGAGTCGACCTCTGACGCTGAGAAACATGGTGGGGCGCTGCACCGCTCCACACTGAACCTCTTTGTCGGCAGTCCCCCTGCCCTCGCAGCAGCCGCCACCTCTGAGGTTTCTCTGAGGGCCGCTGGACGGAGATCGGACAGGCCTCAGAGGCCGCTGAGCTGCTATGGCAGCGTGTGCGGACGCAGCGAGCCAATCAAGGAGTACCCGACGCAACCGCCTGCCAGGAAATGGAGCTTTGGGCTTCCACAGGAGACCAATATCGGCCGCGTGACCCACGGCAGTGGTTTCATCAGCCCTCCAGCAGCAGCGAAAGCAGGTCAGCTTGTAACAAACACCCCTGAGCCCAACGGATGCGAGAGAGAGAGACTGCCCCCAGAGAATGCGGAGAGGAGGATGTCCCCCAGTCTGACTCTGATCAAGGCCACAGGTAGTCTTCTGCGTCGCCACTCTGTCAGCACACAGCCTCCCTTTGTCTCTGATCCTCATTTTCAAAGGATGACAATGTCTAAATATACACCTCCTTTGTGCCATTTGTGTGCTCCAGACTGAAGTTTCGACATACACTTCGGCATTCTGGGGCCGAACTCTCAGGTTTGATATCGTCTCTCACCTTTGATGTCTTATTGATAGGCTTAATTACATTTTATTGACATGACTGCTTTATCTGAGGCCCCCGAGGGCAGCCGACACTCGCGTCAGCGTCGTCTCGTCGCAGAAGCTCTATCAGCACCTCGGGGCGCGCTTCCATTTTCACCTTGTTTTGTTTCCCTGAGCACCTCTTTGCATAAATAATCTATTTCAGTCCCCCCTTTTTCACTGACAGCACGGGGGAGGAAGAGAAAGCACAAGCTGCCAAACGTAGTGAAAATACCTTGCTGAAATGTGTTAGAATTCATTTTGGCACTCAGATCCTGAGTTTTTGTTTTTGTTTTTTTTTTTATGGGCAGCAAAATATGTCTGTTCACATAGTTTTTCATTACAGATTGGACTTAAGGAAAAGGTTAAATGTGTAATATGCAACGTGAGATGCAGCTGTATGAAGATTATGGTGGATATTGACAAGTGGTATTAAACTTGCCATAATGGCCGATAGCTACATTTACCAGTGTCGGTATAATCAACATTCAGACAGCAGATATTGACTCCTGCTGATGACTGATAGATTTTTTTAAATAAGAATAACATCCGACAATATCGATGTGACTTTTACTATATCGTGCATCCCTATGTGCAACATATCTGATTTCCAGGTCATCAAGTAGCAATATTTTGGGTTGATCAAACTTTCAACCCAAGTGTCAGTATTTTATGACAAAGAAAAAAAAATAAAGACAACTTAAACCTTTGTTTAGCCCAAAAATCATGTGTGTTCAATAACAACAAGACAATCACTCCTGTCAGCTAATGTGCTTCCAGTCTTGATGCTAAGCTAAGCTAACTGTCCCCCAGCTGTAGTCTGAATATAGTTGAATATGTGGACTTATATTTCCCAATGTATAAATACAAATACAAATGCTTCAGAATTAAATTCCACCTCAAGATGCAACTTCTGCCAGTTCTTTAGGTCGATCCTTTTTTGCTCCAGGATTTCAGGGTTGAAAGTCTGTGGTGAAATCCTTCAGAAGTCAAACCTCAAGTCTTAATTTTTGATGCTAAAGTTGCCAACTGATTGCGTCGATACCTGAAACCATCAGCTCATACTATTGTTGGGGAAAGTATTAACATTCTAGTGAAATAGTAATATGAGCAGGGAGTCTTCCAGCAGGCAAGTGTGATTCTTTATTCATGATGTCTTTTCGCTGCGTGAAATTATTAATTACACTTTAATCACATTCATTAACATTGTCATCTATTTATTACAGAGGCCTGCGGCAAGTGTAATTTAAATTAATTTGTTTGATACAGTCGGCCTCCAAATGAATCAGGACATTATGAAATAGCATTAAAGTCTTGCCTGCTGGATGGCGGCTGACTAACAGTCGCTGGAGCTGTTTTCACGTCAAAGCCCTCCTGCGTTTCAGATCCCCACTCGAGACAGTCTCCGGAGGAGGTGCTGGCCCTCAACGCCGCTGCCATAATAGCAAATATCAAACTCCAAAGGCAACTTAGTAAGAAGAAAGCGTCAAATGTCAGTGCTGAGAAGGACTCCACTGCATCTCCTCGGGCAAACACTGGTATTATTTTTTCTTTCCCTCATATGCAATCATAGTTTCTCACCTTTTAAAACATTGATTTTTGTTGCAATTAACCTTAAAAAAGTTGCAAGCGCTACACTTTGGTCGAATCAATACTGGTGCAGTGAAATTCACCGGCTTTCACACGCTGCGCCTGTTTGGTTCATACCAAATTGCGATATGCGATGGTCAGTCTCAGGTTGCTGTGGCACCACGCACGGGCCCGTGTAAATGAAACACGATTTTATTTCTTCTGCCTTTGTAGCGACAGATGAGGGGGAACGTATGAGGCCACGCCCTGATCATAACCGAGTGCAGCACCGCAACCGGCCTCACGCTGCATTTGTGCCACTGGGCCTCGACC
>KV751339.1:1167446-1178324 GCA_001698575.1 Mola mola
TTATTATCTGAGACCTCACCGATCTTAAGCTTTATGGATTTTCTGTCCCAAGGCCAGGTCAGCAAGAGGAAAGACACATTTATACTCTGCAGTTTCCAAGGGATTTCCATCGGGTATAGTCTGGGATCGGAGCTGGAAATGTGAGCTTGGATTTGTTTTGTCAAGACGAACAATATGTGTCTGTACTTTTTGGGCAGGAATCACTGCAGCGGTCCAGACCAGACATCATCAGTCGTTCCCAGTGCAGAGTGCGAGAGCTTGAGCGGAGGAAACAGGAGAGGAGGGAGCTGGCGGGCTCGGCGCAGCCACACTCGGTTGCTGCCGTCAGGCAGAGGAGAGTCCAGAGTTCCCCGTGTGCCTCTCTCAATGGTAGCGTGCCAGCAGCCATCCTCACCTCTCCCATCAGCCACACTGCCAGCCGTCCCATTGCAGCTGTGGTGGCTGCAGGCCAGTCGCACACACTCACACAGAGAACACGGAGCGAGAGGGACAGGTTTCAGCCACAATATGGTGTTTCTTTCAAGGCTTATTGTAACACTATTCTTTTTAGAACAGCTGATGACAGGTAATATTTCTCCCAGTTATAGAACATACTCGCTTTTATGTTTTCCTTGAAAAAAGGGCCGCTAAATCCATTAAAACCCTCTACTTAAGACCCAATTTAGCACTAGTTAAAGACAAGGTCGTCTGCCTTATGTAAATAAAACAATGCATTATGTTCAAGGTGGATTGTGCTACAGGCAAACATTTGGAATGTAACAAAAAGGAACATGTTCAGCCTGATGAAATTACTTTTGGTTCATCCATTAAAAGGAAAAATGAAAGAGAGAGAGAAAGAGAGAGAGAGAGAGAGAGAGAGAGAGAGAGAGAGAGAAAGAGAAAACACCAGGCTAAGCTGGGAATCTATACACTTGATGGCTCTTGATGTCAGAGGCGTAACAATTGGGTACATTCATAAATATATGTAATGTGCAAGTGCTCTTCTATTGAATAACGCCGTTTAAGAATGATTGCCAGCAGTGGATTTCTGTGGAAATATTTCTGCATCCTTCAGATGTCATTAGGCTCTCGACGCAGTGCTGTCTAATGAGATTTACATCCAAAGTGCCAGGCTGCACGTTAACGAGAGAGAATTCAAAGATTTGTGGCAGAGATTTTTGTAGCTCTTTCTGCCACCTACTGGCCAGCAGTGGCAAATACACCAGTTGCTGAATATCAGTTAATTGCATGGATGTTTTGCATCATGGAGGTTCAAAATTAAACTCTTGAGAAGTCATTGGAGAAGGTTAAATTCATGTTCTTATTTTAAAATACTCTCATCTGTACTTTCTGGACATTGCAATATGGTCCTTTAGCTCTGTAACTGGTGAGGATTTCAGTTGAAAAGCTCCGGTGATTCACTGCCCTCCTTTGTGTTGCGTGTGAATGTGTGTGTGTGTGTGTGTGTGTGTGTGTGTGTATATGTGTGTGCACGCCCGTGTTTTCCAGATAACCTTTTGAAGCCCAGAGATAGAGCCATTACTGGGAAAGGGACGCCGCTCAGATCCAAGCGGTGAGTTGCACCTCAATCTCCAGCGTGGGCACACGCTCAGATGCTTTTTTTAGGCGGATTCATTTTTATCTCTTGCTTTGCTCTCACACATGAAGGCAGGACTATTATCTGGGACATGCAGTATAAAACACATGTTTTTGGGGTTTCTTTTTTCTGTTTTCTCTGCTTTCTCCCTCCATTCCTGATTTGTTTATTTCCCTCCCTGATAGGCTGTGGTGTGAGAATATGCACTCATCGGCCCTCAGAATGAGTTTCTCAGCAGTTTTAGTGATGCTGCTGTTGCCATAGAACATTGCACTGTCATGTTTTTCTCTTCACCTGCCAAAGTGAAGTGAAGTGAAGTTGAATTTGACTAGAAAATCCCCTTTTTAAAAAAGAGGAATTCCGCAGTACTGGATATTTGCTTGACAAGTGTATGTTCTTGTGCTATACTTTTTGTTTTGGTTCCTCACCAGGGACTCCACAAACAGTCATGAAAGACGCAAAAATTCTCCTTTTGTTACAGCGCACTGGCGGAGGTGAAGAAGCAAAAAGAGGAGGCGAAGAAAAAAGAAGTGTGTCTGAGCAACAGACAGCGGGTCGAACTTTTCAGAAAGGTACAACCGTCGTGCTTTCTTGTCAAGACACAAACAACTACAGCCCTCAAAGCCTCACTGACCTGCAGCCATTCAAACACACATCAGTGGTTTTTATTCTGAAACTCTCATCCATTTCCAAATATGTCAGGCTGAATTTGGATGATTTATGCCCTGAGTAAGGCATCCAAAATATTTCCACTCCCTTGAATGGCGCAGCCATAAAATTCAGTTTAAAGCTGAAGCGCCCTAATTTGCAATTTACAGCGTCCAACACTGACAGACCGTGTGGAATAAAACAGACACACAACACAGCAAGGGGGTTTAATACACGTAAAACGACATCAAAAACAAAAATTATTGCATAGTGACTCTGACAGACTGTTCAAACTCTTAATATTCAAGCGCCGAGTCCACCTATTTGAGTTTTTGTAGATTAATATGTATGTATGCAGAATGAAACAAAGCAAATAGCCTAATCAGCTCTCCTCAGTGTTGAGATTCTTGTCTGAGATGCTGAGAAGAACATCCATCAGGTGGACCTTAAAGGACATTCAAACAAATACAAGACTGTACCTGAATGCACAGTCTGTTTATTGTATAGTCTGCAGTAAGTGATGAGGGTCTCGTTCCCTCCATACCTGTAGCATCTCGTCACAAATTTGTTGTAATCCTCTTCTAATACTCAACTTCAGGGTGACATATTCCATGCAGCAAATTTACAGATTACATTTCATTACATTTTATTAGCATTTATTACCTTTGCCTTTGTCTTTCAGAAGATCTCAAATTTTTTTTTAAAAAAGGTGAATATTTGCATTTGAGGGCTTTCCTTGTGTTCAGAGCAATGGTTTTATTTTTCCACCAGAGGTCGCTGCTGCCAAACATTTACTGTTGCTTTGCACTCTTATCATTAGTTTGATCAGGAAAAAAAACATGACAAAAACTAGCCTTTAGAGACATTTTCAAGATGTGATTTCAGTTCTTCCCTCTTGTGTCCTGATAATTATAATTGGAGGAGTTTAAGTTTTAGTCACTCTCCTCCCTACAGACCCTCCTTTACTGCGGTGGACAAGAATGAACAGTGTCATTGTGCTGTGTGTCTGAGGCCTGTATCCCTGCTGTTTTTTGTTTTTTTTTTCTTTCCTGTGCACAGCTGTTTCAACCTGGAACCGAATATGTTCAGCTTCTGTCAGGATCTACTGCAGCCATTCTGTCAGAAGCGTTTTAGTATTCTGAATATTTCGGTGTCTCGTTGCAGAGGCTGTTGGATCAGATTCTTCAGAGGAGCAACAGCTGAGAGACTGACGACAGACGAAGATGAAGACAAGGGCAAAGACTGCAGCTTTGTATGACAGACTAATGAAGCAAACTTGGCCCTCTGACAGCAGTGAATATGACTCAAAATGTTCCCGCGGGTTTTGTTTCAGCCTCGGCTGTCCTTAAAGTCCTCATTTTTTAATCTCTCATGTATGAGCGCCTCATTCAGACTGCAAACTTTAACATCTGTTTTTCTGAAAGATAAATCCGTGGCAGTCTCTCTCCAAAAAAAAAAACAACAAAAAAACCCTGAAAATCATTCAACATCACTCACCGGGATTTGAAGCTTTTTCCAGATCCTTCAAAGAATAAAAGGTCCAAAAAAAAAAAAGACCTTAAATCGTTTCCACATGAATATGATGCTAATGCAGATAAGTAGAACTTTTCTCTTTGTGTGTTGCACAAATTGTTGCACAAACCATGTTTATTTTGACAAAGAAGCAGAGAAAATGCAGGAAAATGTGTGTGATCTTGTAGCGGACAGAGCGGCCATCAAACATCTCTGGGAACCCCTGAAGAGTGGCTCTGAGGCATCTTCTGCAGCAAAAAATGTGCCATGAATGTGTGTTTTTAGAAGAAAAATAAAAGGATAACTGTGTGTTAGAGGGTCAAAATGCAATTCTGCTTTGGCTGTAGTCAAACATCACCTCAGGGACACGCTGTGTGGAGGCTTTTTGATGGGCTGTGCATCAGCACCGTCTTGTTGTCTCCTGATTGCACGGGCCCTCGTGTGATGGAACGTAGACTGAGTCTTCTCTCCCTGCGCGATGAGGCCTCCGGGGCCTCATGTGATGTGAAGCATCATCACTGCAGTACGAGACAGAATCATTCATTGTGCTTCGCGGCCCGGGACCGTCTCCAGCCGCCAGCCTCATTACGCGACCAATAAACAGGAAGAAGCCTGCAGTGGGCTCCTCTGCCGCCGTGCCGTGCCGTGCCAGCCGTGCCAGCCGTGAGCTGGTGAGAGGGCGGAATGTGACCTCGCTGGAGATGGACAGTCCCCCGTCTGAATGTAGCTTTTGTCTCCATCTCATGAGGGGCTGGGGCTCTGCCACTGCCGATCTGTGCGTTTCAAAAGCAGGGTCCCCGCTCAGACGGCTGGGCCTGAACCAGAAGTGAGAGACGTTCAATGTTTGTCTTTGGAATAACAGGCAGGCGACCTTTTCATTAGCTGTGATTCTTACTGTACTCATTAGCCTTTAAGTTCTTCAACAGCCTGTCTGTTTCATCCTTCCACATTTGGATGAGAGATCGTTTATAACACTTGATTATATCCCTTCCCTTTAATTTGAGGGAATAAGGCAACTGTGAACAAAACTGCCCTTTGTGTCATTTTCTCTCTCAATTCTTACTTTCATATGCATTGTCTTTCACGTGTATTTCATGTTAGACATCTTGTTAAATTTTTCCTCCCAAGTGTGACCATGAAAATGTGTCTCTAGTCACTTGTGTAAAGTTACGCTCTTTCGCAGACGTCCACAAAGCCCAGATTTATTATGTTCCGCTCAAATTGAGAGTCCCCCTACACAGCCGGCTCGTCCTCTGGTTCTGTAACAACAGCAGCACAGGTTCGGCTCTGTAACATCCCTGTCGGATCAGCATGCAGAGGAAAACTGCTGGCTGTGATGAATGAAGGTGTCCTGGTATCACCGCAGCAGCTGGATGTCCTGCTGTGACTTAAGTCTGAGAAGAAATTCTGCTCCTCAATTTTTTTTTTTCACCTTACTGTGGAAGGTCAAACATAAAAAAAAAACAAGTCTGCATCTGCCTATTTTTCTGCCACACTGGGAATATCACAGAGTTGGTCATTCCCATATGCAGCTCCTATAGTTGACCATTTGTTTTTGGGTGGATTTTTTATTTATCTTTATTTCTTTCACACGTCGCTAAAGCCCTCTGAATAACAACATGCGGACATAATGACGAGTGAGTGATGGCTGTGCGGGCCGTGTAATTCCAATTTGCACCCAGTGTGAGCTGCGACAGCAGCATGTGTGCGCCTTTCAAACGTGCTGTGCAAAGCTGAGCAAGGGATTCCGAGAGAGGAGCCGGAAATAACCCTTCTGCCTTCACAATAAGGGCCTTTGCTGTCAGCCGTTACACGGGTCACATTGAACTACTGTAAAGATTTTTGGAGATTTTTCAGGATGATATGAGAAATGAAACTAAAATGAGATAAAATTAGGTTAATGCAGCGTTTTCGCTTTTAAGAGCCCTTTAGGTGCCGTCACTATTATCTGCACGTGGTTGGCCATTACATCCGAGTTATATTAAACTTTTATTATATCAAGTGCTGAAGAACCTCCAAGGTCAAGAGTTTTAGAGATTTTTCAGGAGGATTCAAGGTTCTAAATCCCTGTTTTGTGTCTAACCAACAGCACATAAACATTTCCTGTCCAAATATTCACTTTGTTATTATAAAAAAGTGGTAAAAGTGAGGTTAGACGCACAAGACAGCAGAGAGGAAAATAATCCCGAGAGATTTTAGTCAATATGAAGAACTATAGATGTGATTGAACTCTCAATTGTTGGAAAAGGTAAAAAAAAAAAAAACAAACCCCAACCCAAAACAGGTACCTCAAGACTATGAAAAACACTGGGGGAAAAAAACCTCTCACCTCTTCTGTCTATTCTGAGGCGGTTTAATGAAATACTTTCCTTCAAGCCATCGCCACCTCTACCTAACTTTCCTTGCGCATTCTGTGGGGATTTTATTCTGGTAGCAGAGGCAGGAAGTTGCTCTTGGTGCGCTCCCGGAGCTTTGCGGCCGCTCGCGCGCTCCGGGCGCCTTTAGGACCTCGCGGAGCGCCTCCGGACGCACATGGTTCCCAGTGAGGAGACAACACTTCTCCCGCAGTAATTGTCCTGGAAGTGGTGTCATTCGGGCGGCCGACAGAGACAACGGTCCGGGCCTGAGTGAAATAAAACTGCCCATGTTTGCCTCACTGGCGTCCTCGCGGTCTGTCGCGCCATGCGGAGCGGTGAGAGCGCGCGGAGCTGAATCAGCTGTCTCCGGAGAGGGGATTTCCCTCTAGCACCGCTCAGATACTTGATCATATTTCAGGAAGTCACTGATTTTTCTGTTTTTTTGGAGGGGGTGTGGAGGTCTCCTGCACATCAGCTGTTGTGTTTGGACCGTGGAGATGATGGTTGCGCTGCAGTGAAAACAGTCGGCCTGTCCCGTCCACGCTTCAGCCGGGCACCATGAATCCAGGGGGGCGCCGGGGTCTGAAGTTTCTTATTTTGACAGCCCTCCTGGCTTTATCTCTGTCTCTGTGTGACAGCCTGCTCTCCACGTCAGCTGAAGGTAAGAGCTCAAGAACTTTTCTTCTTTAGTCTAAAAGATCCAAGCGCAAACTAAATACATTGGGAAGATTTAGAGAAATGACGGCCTGCGAGCTGCATTTCTCTGCATCTGTGTTGTGCATTTAGGTACACTTCCCTGTTTTGTTCTGCTTGTTCGTCATCCATGCCTCCCTCTACCTCTTGTTTGATTTTGCCACACTGCAACACAAGTGTGACACATGTTTACATCTCCTGTGTAAGTCCTGAATTCTTCTCATTCCCTCCAATAAGACCTGCGTGTGAAAAGCTGAGCACGACATTTTGCAGCTTGCAGTCCATCCAGCGTGCACCTCAGAGGCGAGCAGACACTCTATAATTGATGATGCTGAAGCTCTTTTTTTGGGGGGGGATAATCAGTGGCAGCACTGGAGGCATTTCACTCGAGCTCTAAGCACACTTAAGTTTTTCAAAGCACTTCAAACACGCTCGAGTTTTCCTCTTTTTTTAATTTATTTTTTTCCAATTATGGATGAATTCATCCATGATGAATAATGGTTATTTTCGGTGTCAAGCTTGAAAATGAAAGTCACATTGTTCCTTTGAAGTCAAAGAGTCAGTCAGCGTTTGACAATTTGTGCCATGTTTGCTGTGTGTAACATGTGCTGGCAACGAATGAAAACTAGCCGCTCTGCTGCGCCTGGGCTCGTGTGGTTTTTTTTTTTTTTGCCTCGCCCAGTCATTGCAGCCCTTTGGGCTGCAGCTCATGACATCTCTGTCACCAGTGTTCCTGCCCCGGGTTGAGTTCCATGAAGGTTCACACACAGCCAGTGTGTGCAGCAGCGGCGGGTGGAGGAGCCCTCAGGATACTAATACGCCCAAACACTCCGAGTCACGACACTCACTGTGGAATACTGCGAATTAATTACCAACCAAGGCAAATGGGTAAACGTGGGATTCCAAGCATGAGGAAGGGTTTTTTTTTTTTCCATATAACTCATTAAGAGCTCATCAGGATGAAGAGTTGGCTTTGATGTGTCCACTCCTGTGGGTTCGGACCCGTCGAAAACCATCACCGCCGGTTAATTTGTGCCTATGGCTCGGAGAGTCTGAGGGCCGATCCGGAATCGGCAGGATTTGGACTGATTGAGGTTAATAAATTGTGTGAACTTGCGGGAGACGGGGCTCGTTTGGAGGACAAAAATCATCAAATGGTGTGAAATTTAGTAGCTGGATGGTGATGAACCTTGTCAGCAACAATTTTCATAACCAGTTAAGCAATTTGGGCAAGTAGAAGTAAAATATTTGGCTAATTAGTTGCAGCTACTTCTTAACGCATGGGAATCATTAGCGCTCCCTTTTAGGAGAGTCTACACTCCAGAATGTGCACTTATGTCTCTGCTGTCAGGAATTCGAGGCTGCAAGTGAAAGGCGGAGCAGTTGAGCTCCATGCAATGTCATGTTGGCTTGCATATTTCATGACACCACTCCTCCAGCTTTCTTGTTGGTTTTCCTCTCGCCGCCCGTCTTTTGAACCTTCCCGTCCTACGCGAGGATTATTCGTGAGTGATTTCCGCTGATGGTTGACACGCTCGGTGTCAGCCATAATAGCCAGCCGTACGACCTCAGCCAACATGACTTCCTCCACTTCGAGCGCTGCAAGCTTGCGTGCTGCACACTCAGACAAATGAAAGCTCAGCAGAAAATGTCTTTGGACTGTTGTAAAACATTCCTTTCCCAAACGGCGTCCTCCCCCGGAGAGACGTTAACGCCACGATGTCCCATCTCAAGTCGGAGGCGTTTAGTATCTTTTCAGTTCAAATGGATTCAGAGTTGTTTGGGGTAGCTAAGCCCCAGGAGGGCTGTAAAAATAGTTGGCTGATATGCACTTTTGCATTGAGGCAGATTGATCAACCAGTTGCCGGTCCGCAGCGGGGATATTAATGTAGGAAAGGGAAAACTGCTGGACTGTGCTCGTGTGGCCTGACCGACCATACATGTGTTCATTAATTGCCTCGAAGTTGCTTTGGACTTATTTGACTCTGACCCCCCCGCTCCGAACAAAAGTTCAACACACGAGCTGAAACCCGGCGCTGCCTCTGGACTTTCTCGTCGAACGTCCACACCCAGACTTGTCAGATTGGACTTTGGCACAGCTGGCCTTCCTCCTGGTGACTGGGCCCAGACTGGTCAGATGTCACTTGTCAGTGTCAGAGGTGTTGGGGTTTGTCCAAGCTCCGTCCCATCACTGCTGCAACAAAATGACAAAGTTTGTTAGCCTGCTATGGTTAGTTCTTCGGTTGGGTTTTGCTGTATTAATTGGTGCAGCATAGTGAATAAAAATGCATTTCGGGTTCCTTCTAATAAAGCTGTTCTGCTTCCGTCTTTTCACCATGGACCATCCAAGCTGGTTCCGGTGTTAATTTGGAGACAGTGCCTATTTGTGAACTCGCTATTTGCAGAGCCCGACTATCAAGTTCCTGCTTATACATCCACCCACCTAAATGGGAGCAGAGCTCAGCTGTCAAACTTGACGTTTCACCGAGTTTTAATAAGACCAGTGCAGGGTCTGTCTGGGATGTCATCTTAGACCACAGTGTGGGTTGCAAAGGCAGAGGGGTGTTGTCTGGGTTTTGGCTCAGAGGGGCAGAAGAAGAAGCACCCGTCGGAAAATTGGCCAGATTTTTATTGATATTGAAATCCTCACGCCTCCTAACTGGAAGAAAAGCACAGATGAACATCCTCAGGTCCTCAGCAACAAAACGGCCACATTTGAAGTGAGTAAGAGATTTTGCACCACGCGAGAGACGGACAGACACACCGAGATACTTCATGTTACAGAAAGATAAGACAATTAATTACAAATGATTAAGAATAGAGAAGAATAAAGAAGCCTCAATCTGCTTCCTAAAATAGTCACCTCCCACCTGGGTGCATTTCTGGCACAGTTAGCCCAAACAAATTTCTGCTGCCGTCACTTTCTTTGTCTCCATCTGAGGCATAATCCTCAGTCAGACCTGTGATGTATTTTTAAGTGGAGCAGGGCAAGCAGCACATCAAATAGCTACTTGTTGGCAAAAGTTTCAAGGGGAGCCTTGGCCAATCGCAGATCATTAAAAGTTTGCATGGGTTGTTTTCAGGCTTTAAATACCCAGTGAAAACAGCAGTTTTTGACTTGTATTACAATATTGACAAGCTGATGTCTTAACTCCGTATTTCATCGGCCCAGCAGAGACGTTCGCTTTATTTGAACTGCATCGACTCTTTTAATCTCCCTCGGTCCATCTCTCGTCCGACAGTTGAACAACTCTTTAACGGCGTCTTGTTTTTCTGTAGCCTTTAATCAGTCTTTACTCCATACACGGGATGATTATTGTCGTCTCATTCTTGATTGGTTAGTTTTTTTTTTTAAATTCTCTTTGTAGCGACATATTTGATTTGGTGGCTCCTTTTAGGTGTAAACGCTCCAAACCAGTAACAGATCCGTGGCTCAATGACACCACTCGTGCTCTCAGACGCACTTGTAGACGCGCTGAGAGAAAAATCATCTTCAGTTGTCTTTAAGCATTTTGAAAAACAGTTTAGTGGAGCAAAAAACCTTTTTTTTTTTTTTTTTATCTCACCTTGTGTCAAGAAGTAGCCACAAACCTCAGTTTCTCTTGAATTCTCTTATAAATCCCTATGACCACACTGGTGCTGAGCTTTCACCTAAATTGTATGAAGAATTTCTGAGTTTTTTTCATAGACCAGATCTCTGCTCTCAGGTCTTCTCCTCCATCCTCCGCATCAGATCCGGCTGTCTCTCCAATTTGCCCAGTCGTCTTTGAGAGCTTTGAGCAGGTATCTCAGCTTTAACTGATAGAGTTCAGAAATTGCGGCCTTCCTACTGCCTCCTTGACAGCATTCCTCGCTGCCTCTTTAAGGAAGTTTTCTCTACCATTGGGACCTGTGTTATGGATCTCTATAATTCCCCTTAAATGTCTGGCTGTGTCCCAGCTGCTTTTAAACAGGCTGCGGTCCAGCCTCCCATCAAAAAACAGAATCTTGACCCCACTTGTTCTGTCTAATTTTAGGCCCATCTCCAAGCTTCCTTTTCTCTCAAAGGTCTTGTCATATGTCATATGTGAACAACTGCCGTTTTACATTGAT
>KV751339.1:1178392-1188392 GCA_001698575.1 Mola mola
GGGATATTCAATCTTGGATGGAAGTAAATTTCTTCAACTTGAGCAAAAATAAAACTGAGATCATTTTATTTGGTCAACAAAACCTTTTGGAAGGTTACAACAGTGCCATTGGCACCCTTGATTCTCACTGTCATCCTTTTGAAAGAAACCTTGGTGTCAGTTTTGACAGGTGCTTTAGAATCGATAAGCGGAACAGCTCAGTAGTCAAAACAAGCTTCTTTCATTTAAGACTCCTCGCGAAGGTAAAGCTTTATCTCCAAAGAAATGACTTTGAGAGAGTCATTCATTGCTTTGTGACGCCACGTTTAGACTACTGTAATTCTTTGTTTGTTGGTCTTGACCAGTCATCGTTCATCGCGCCGCCTACAGGTCGTACGAAATGCAGCTGCCCAACTGTTAACTGGAAAGAATCATCACTCATATTCTTGCGTCCTTGCACTGGCTCCCCGTTAATTTCAGTATGCATTTTAAAGTTTTATCAATTCATTTTAAATGTTTTAATGGCTTGGCACCATCTTCTATAGCTGAGCTCATACAGCCTCTCACTACTGCTAGAGCACTGAGGTCTTCTCATGGTCTTCCAATGAGCTGCTTCTGGCAGTACCTGGTCCTGGTCCTGGTCCAGTCTAAGCACACGAGGAGATAGAACCTTTCCAGTGGTGGCCCCGAAGCTGAGGAATAGCCTACCTCTTCAGATTAGAGCACAACTATCATTTGAGGAATTTAAAACTTTGAAGAGGACCCATCTTTTCTCTTTGTTGTTCAGTCCCAAGTAGGCACTTCAGGCTTTTACTTTATTCATTTTACTTTGTCTTTACTATGATTTTATTGCTGCTTTATTGATTTTACTTGCTTATTTATTTCGTCTATTCATTATTATGTTAACTTTTATCATAGCCTATATCTATGTTTTATGTACTCAGGGTTTGCTGATATCTCATTTTAATTATTGTTCAACGCTTTGGTCAACTGAGGTCGTGTAAATGTGCTATATGGATAAACTTTAACTTGACTTGACTTGACTTTATAATGAGATACACATTTGCACCAGGCCCGGGAGGTGTCATTGAGAATAAAACCTCAAAATAACACATGTGGACAAATCATTAAACCAAGATGAAGAACCAGTGATACGAGAGGACAAATGAGTAAATCCAGAGCACAAATTACTTCTCAATTACACCACACAACGCCAGAAAAAATAAGTTTGTGCATTTTTGCTTGGTGAATGACTTAAAGGAACAGACTTGAAATGTCAACATTGTGTCATATTATTTTTCTGAACAACCAACTTATAAATTTAATAAAGCAGCTCACCATTTTTTCCTCTTTCTGCCTTTCTGCTGTGGCTTGAGGTTTTGTTGTTTAAGATTTATTATTTTACTTGCTTTGAATGAGCGCCAGACATGTGCTTCCCGTGACAGATGAGCGTTTCAGGCTGCTGTAAATGAAATCCATCATAGGGACCCTTTTAACAAGCTTTCGCACAGCTCTGCTTCAGGAGTTCCCGACTCTGACCTTCGCTGCAAAGGTACGTGGGCTCCACGCCAGGCGGCGAGCGCAGCCCCTCGTAACGGTGTCACCCGCTGGGGGCGTAGCAGCACCACTTCTCGGACAACATTAGCCTCCTGCTGAGCCAACAGGAATTCTTTGCTGCAGGACCATCTATTTCCCATCGAGTAATTATGTGCTGACATCAGTCTAGGGTGACAGTAAATGGGTTTGGAACACGGGTTGGAATTAAAAAGACTGAGACAGAAAGACAAAGAATAGGGAGCCCACTGTTAAACAGCTTGATTATGACCCTAAAAACGCTAAAAAAACCCAAAAAACCCTCATCCGCCAATAAATCCAAACATTAACATCTCTCGTGACTGTTGACACAAAGCTACCTTATTAGATTTGATTTAGAGACCCCATTTCCATGTTTGTGCAGAGTCCTATTACCGTGATGTCACCCATAGGTTTGTGTGTTTCCGAGTGCCGGCCTCAGCTGTTGACATAATGTCCCCAAAATTGGTCAGATGTTTACTGTGGGGTGAAGCCAAGAACACCAAGAACGTTTCATCTTTGTTCTGTAATCCATAGGAGCCCCCGCACTGTGACTCCAGGAAGGATTTACATGGAGCGAGGTGATTAGTCAGTTAACAGACTGTGAAGACTTGCGCACGCTGCTTTTGATCTGTCGTAAACCTTTGAGGGCGGCAAGTGGTAATTTAATCAGCGAGTAATATAGTATGTTTTTAAGCCGGGTGGCGTGTTTTCGGGTCATGCATCCGTCCGGGCCATTCTTGTGAACGCGATATCTCAAGACCGCTTTGAGGGGTTTTCGTCTAACTTCAGTCAAATGTCCACTCTGGCTCAGGGATGAACTGATTAGGTTTTGGAGGTCAAAGGTCAAGGTCACTGTATCTATCATAGATGTTATTCAACCTTCAGCTGTCTGTCCTGCCTCTATACTTTCACCGTCCACTTTATATGTTGTACGTAGGCTTATAACTGCCAGGAGGTAATTTGTCCAGCTGGGTCAGTAAATGGTCAGAAAAATAGCTCATCCTCCATGCTCATCACAAGTAGCCCAAGGTTTTTATGCTGTCAATATTCCCAAGGTTATTCTATTTACAATTGTATTTACAAAAGCAGAAAATTACCATGTTTTCCTAGTGAATTCTTGACAGCTTTCCTGAGTCAATAAAGTTGTCCTTATAAATAACTTAATTATTGTCATTAACAAATGAAACCGATTATGTGTCATTTTTGGTCTGTTGTTTGATAGAAACAGGCAATTTGAGTTGAGAACTTGAGTTCTGGGAACATGAGATGGAAATTTTTCTCTTTTTGTGTCATGTTAAGAATTAAGAATTCTGGGAAATGAAAAACAGATTCACTAGAATAGTTTAAAATGAAAATAATGATAAGTCACAGGCCTGGGGAAGATGATGAAGGAGAGGACGAGATAAGAAAAGGCAGCAGACTCTTTTGCTTTCGTCTCCAAGGTCAGTCATGAAAGAGTCGTCTTGATTGGTCCTCCCTCCAAAGTATCATTCATCCTTCTGTTCCCAATCACCATTCTGTTCAAATTAGCATGATTTGCCTTCTCTGATTGTGGATAAATTGAATTTGTGACATGGCTGTCAACCATCTATTATCAAGCGAACAATAGCCATAAACATTAAGCTTTCCTGATTGGGTCGATGTCAGAGCCTTTCTGGAATGTTCAAAGTGCAGTCAGAGCAAGACAATCACGCAAATTGGTCAAAACTCTCTTGGATATGTCACATCGATGCAGAACACGGTGATCTTTTAATCAGATTTGCATATAACTTTCACATTGAACCAAGGAAAGTGCCGTCTGTACTGTTTTCCTTTTGTCTGTGTTGTGTCATAGTTCTTCTTGGAAAAGGCCAAATTAAACTAATCAGTGTGCCCCTAATTAATACCACATGCTCTTATTTCAAGCCCATTTCCTCTGTGTGACTAAACTGTGTCCACCACCCATGTCAGACAAAGCTGGAATCAGTGTGTCTCGTCTGCACTCGTTTTTTCTACCAGTCGAGTGATTTTGTATGTCACAGAGTTTGATTCCAGCTGCCACAGGCGCAGTTTTTCATTTTCAATCCGATGTATATTCAAGATCGGAGAGCACTGCTGTCACAGCGACTTCTGAGTGTATCCTTGCGTGCTTTTGCTGCACAGTCATCAGGCAGGAGTGACTGTGATTAAGACTGCTCTTCTCGATGTGGAGCCGGCATCCCATGGCAGCGAGGACCTGTGCACATTCGCGAGGGAAGGGGGGCACGGCCTCACCAAGTGTGCACATGAAAAGAACGGCATGCCATCCGTGTCGCAAAACCAAAAGATTGTTACGAATACATTATTTCATGGTTGCCTTGGTATGGGGGTGAGTCTGGGGGCAGGCTTTGTGGTTTAATAAAGCCAAACAGTTGTTGGTTTGTTTTGGTGGAACAAGTTGGTGGGAGGGAAGAGAAGGGCAGGAAGGACTTTTACAGATCCGCGAGGCCTGGAAGAAGGGACCTTGTAACGGCAGCTCAAAGTCTGTTGAGAATGCATTAAATTGAGTGTGCTGATAACACCTGGGGAAGATTCAATGTGAAATACCACAAGAAAGTGTAAACTGCCCCCGTCGGCGCTTCTTTAGTTAGATGCAGAGGCTGGAAAATATTGAATCTCTTGGAGGAAAATGAATACTTGTCAATGAGGGGCACCAAACCAAATCGGAACTTCCTGTTACGGTGCACTACAGGATCCCAAACTAGGGATCAAGAAACCCCCAGTGGTTTCCGGTATGTCAGGTTGGGAGTGGATTGTGACGGTAAACTAAATTTGAATCAATTACTCATTTTGCCTCTTTGTGTCTCCAAATTACTCAACAATCAACTGCAGTGATGTGCCCACTGATTTCGATCGATCTGGTGAGACGAGGCGTCTGCAACGAGCCCAGCAGTGAACGTCGTACTTCCAGAATACAGAGCAGCTTTGTTCCTCAGGCTGTGAGACTCCTGAATTCATCTGCAAAACTTCACCTGTAAAAAGGGTTTTGCCTTTTATTCATGATGCCTTCGCTACCGGTATTATCTTTTCAAATTGTCTGTCAGTCTGTCATTTTCTTGCGAATGGGATATCTCAAGGGTTACCTCGATGTAGGGCCTATAAATAATATTGCACTATTTTTTGGCTATATCGCGATACACAATATATATCGCTATATTATAAAAGTTGCCCAAAACCACTTATTATATGTGAAATTAAACATTTTTATGCATCAGAGGACTCCAGTGTGATGACTCATCTAGTCCCTGCAACATTTATCTGCATTATTTGAATTTATTATTTAAAAATAAAGTTTGATTTATTATTCATTTTAACAATTTATTTCAAGCAAAATAATTGCACAAGCAAGCTTTTGACAAATGGACATAAATAATGGCATTATGTAAACCCATATGCTAATTATAACCCATACCACTGCCACATGATGCTCAGAGTCCTGCATGGGTCTTGAAGGTTGAAGATGTGCGTCAAGCATTCGTGTCTTAGATTTTGGTGCTTCTTTGTTGCAGCATCCATATTTTAAGCATATTTCACCACAAACTCTTGGAGTTTCCAGTGATCGTTGTTGCAGCGTGTGATGAAATCCTCCATCAGTCACTACTTATGAGGGTGGGCGGACAGATTCAGGCATGAGGTTATTAATTCTAGTGTAAAGATGTGACCCGATTATTTGTTTTTAATTTTCGTGTTGTATTACGACGATAAATCTTTGATGAGACTGGACCGTTGACGGTAGGCAAAAAGGAGGCTTTGTTTTTACGGGGTCATTAACCAAAAAGCCAGCCACTGATCTAGGCCACAGTTTCATAACATCTTGCCTTGTGACCTTTCATAAGCATTGCACATCCCCTTATCACAAGCTGCGTGCTGTCTCTCGATAAGCTGCTTCACCCTACACTGTTTTTTTTTTTTTTAGACGGCGTCTACTTGGTATTTTTTAGACATTAAGAGGTTGTAGTTCACGAGATAAAAAAGCAAAAACTCCCCAAAACAGTCAGACAGAAATCTGTTTTTCTTATGTCCTATCTTTAAAATCTGGCAGATTTATCATGCAACCCCTGGAGAGATCCAAAATTGGCAGTTTGGGAACCTCTGACCCAGATGTCTGAAGAGTTTTCAATCAAACTGAGCCTGGGTAAGAGGCCTGCTGACCTGCAGATCACTTAATCCATGGAGAGTGTACACCGCTGTTAAGATACAACCAGCCAATCATGTCTCACATTGTGTTAAACAGCAAAACAATGGCTGCACATATGGAGTATAGAATGTTTTTTCTTTATTTCTTCTCAACAACACTGCTAGGGAAAGCCACATTTATTCAGTCATAGCTCCTTTAGTCACCCACATGTGAACACATACAGCCACAGTCTCATTCCCACATACACTGACATACAATCCTTCAACCCGGCACTGACTTTATTGAGGTAATATAAATGGCACAAACTCTCCTTGTGTATGCTGGAGTATAAAGGGGAGCTGATCATGGCCAGAGCTCTGTTTTTATTAAGACCTCTGTTTACACTCTGCTTTATTGAACGTATAAATAAGGCTTTGGGTTCTGGTGCCACTTTTTCCGCTCCCTTAATGCTTATGGTGGCTCTTATAACATTTCTAGCCAAAAAAAAAAAAAAAAGCCACTTGCGCACTCGGCGCACCATGGTCCAACTTTACAAAATGCCTCTCCCAAGCATGTGGGGGAAGAAATGACCCCTCAAGACTATTTCCTCTAGTATAATTCCGTTCATAAGCGGGAATTAGACCTCACAGCACACCACATTTATAAAATGTTTTTTTTTTTTTTTTTTTTTTTTTTTATTGGCAGAAAAAAAAAGTTTTTGTTTTTTTTTTTTTTTATTTTGATTGGCAGACTTTGAAGTTGGTGAACCGAACGCTTTGTGGTTTTGAGCCTCGTCTTCAAAGTTGCTGTGACGCTCGCCACGGAAAAGCCGATGGCCATTCCATCTGTGTGTGTGTGTGTGTGTGTGTGTGTGTGTGTGTGTGTTAGCATCATAAATTGGCTCGCCGCGCAACGTGGACTTGACCTCTATCTGTCAACTCTTCAGTTGTTTTTTTTCCCCCAACCGGCATCAGTTGGGTTTATTTGTCCATACTTTTCACCAAGGTTTCCATGCGTGCCCTTACTCAGCATGCCCAGCTCCCCCAGGTTTTCTCAGACTAATGGGCGTAGGAGGCGTCCCCCGCTGTTGTGAGTGTTTGATGCCGTCCCATCCTTACCAGAGCCTGCTTTTCATCATCTGGATGAGAACTGCTGAGCTGGTCACCTCTGACTGTCTGCTATCAGCTGGAGTGGCTCTGTGATGAACTCCAGAGTGATGGTTTCCCCGGAGGAGAACCAGAACAAAGCTCAGCTGGGGAGAACTTGGCCTGACCTGCATTACTAGTGCCGGGATAATAAGTAGACTCAGCAATTTCAATGGGTGACTCATGCATAGAGAGACAGAAGGGATGAAAAGCCCCGAAGGTTGAGCCTTGAAACTGCTGGTAACAATAATCTGTGAAAAATGAGTTTCCATTGTGTTTGAAATTAAATTCAAAATTAAGGACTAACAAAGTTTCAAAACATGCATAAATTATTCTCATATCATACACCCGCAGCTTTTCAGAAGTCCAATGACATCATCCGCCAACTAAATCTGCTCCCCTGCTGTTTGGAAACGTCAGTGGAGGAAAAAGGGAAAAAAAAAAAAAATCATCTCCAAAAACAAGCAAACGCTTGATTTCGGATTTTTGCGCTGAAACAAATGGTTCTAACACCCCCTGCTGGTTTAGTAAGAGTAACAAGCTCGGAACTTGGAAGCTGCAGGGAGTTGATTATTGCAGAAACCCGGGTAGCAAAAGCCTTCAGTGGCTCACTATTGCACTCAGACACTTTGCATATTCATGATGTACAATTTGGAGTGATTGTAGCCTCCGTCTCGGTTCTAAGTGGTAAGTTTGTTCAGCACCGTGTCTGTTTTTCTGCCACTTTTCGCCGCTCCCAGCACGCTTGGGTACATCCGAATTGGATTCGGGGACGGATATGTTCTTAAATGATGCAGCCATTCCGAGGCTCGGCTAACACGCCGTCAGAACAGAAAGAGAGGCCCAGAATGCCCCGGAGCCACTTCTAATCCCTGTACTGCATCCCGTGACAGTAGCCCCACGTTTGCAGTTATCACAGCGGCTGCAGCAGCAACCCCGGTTCCTCTTTGTACAAAACTCTCTCTTCCCGAAGAACTGGGGGTGGTTACGGCCTCGCCAAAGCTTAGCAGCACTCACTGCTTGACGAGAGCGCTGATTAGTGCTGTTGTGTTCAAGACTTAATGGCAGAGGCGACAGGTTCCACTGCGGTCTGTGAAAAGGAGGTGATCACATGTCGAGGAGGGAAAAAGGACGGGAATGGCGTTTTGTCAGCGTGGATAATTGTTATGTTTATGAAAATCAAACCCTTTTAGAGAGCTTTATTTGTGTGCTGTGACATAGAAGAGGCATCAATATGAACCCTGTTATTTTGTTGAAGTGACGTTTTATATTACAATGCAGCTGTCCTGTCAGATTGTGTCCGGAGGATGTTGATGAGCGCCACGCTCAGGCTTTTAATAGCAGGGAAGAATTCATTATCGCCTTTGTTTGTGTGAAATCGGTGTAGAAAATGCTCCTATTGTTTGCACTCACATAGATGAACATCAGCTGCTTCTGCAGATGATGTTCATCAAATGATGAATTTGGAACACTTTGAAGTTTTTCTGTGTATTCTCACGTGGTATTTGTGCCTTCTCTTACAGGGAATCTTTTGACTGTTCAGCACAGACAAGCAGCAAAGCAGAAACAGTATGGGACTACAGTACCTCTTCAGTTTGTTGGACAAGACTGGAAACCACTCAGCCAGCTCAAATCCCAGGTGAAGAATGATAGTTTAGAGAATTAAACTCGAATTCTTTTGTACACTGTCCTAGATATCCTCATATTACTGAACAATTGTGTCACAGATGTTGTTATTCTTGCTCCCTTCAGGATGATTCCTTATGACTCTCGTTCACGTTGGGTTCAATCAGTCAGGTCGGAATTTATTTTCGTTACATTTGCTGTGGCACCACAGGGTCAAAATTTCCATTCGTGCACAAATAGAAATAAGAAAATCTAGATTTGGGATTCCTGGGTTTGAGCTTTCTGTGTGCATGTTCACCTCGTGCATGTGTGAGTCCCCTTCCTCCCACAGTCCAGACATGCAAGTCAGGTTATCTAGTTACTCTAAATTACCCGTAGGTGTGAATGTGAGTGGGCATAGTTGTTTGTCTCTATATGTCAGCCATGCGATGAACTGGCGACCTGTCCAGGATGTAACCCGCCTTTGCCCAGTGATGCTGGGACACCTTGATCAGTGAAAGATTATGGATGGATGATTGGGTGATTCCTGTATTAACCAGAGGAGGAAAACTTCATTGCTTCTCCCGAGGTTTCTTTTTGAACCACCATGAGGCTAAAGCCGTGCACCAAAAACACTGTATTTCATGACTGTCATGACGTTTGTCGGACACATTCATGGATAAACTATTTTTGTGTAATGAAACCCTGTTTATAGTCTTGCATTATGGGTAAATTACATTTTTTGGCCCTGCTAATGGTTGTATGCCCTGACTAAGTTCAGGCTGTAAACAGCCCTGCCCCCTGTGGACAAACAACAAAGCATGCATTGGTGGGTACTTGTTAAGGTACCAGGAGGACAATGAAATATGACCCAAGAACTGACTCCAGCTTGTGTTTTACACAGAGGTTTATTATTTTCACAGACAAGGTTTTAAACCTATTGAAAGCATCACAGCAGCAACTGTTTTAGCTTCATTTTTTGTATTGTTTTTTTTTTAATAAAATAGAGTAGAAATACAGCAGTCATGTTACAAAGTGCTCTGCCCCAGTGCATACATGCATATGTGGCCACCAAAAGCACCTTGTGACATGTGTCATGGCACATGTTTAGCCACGTTCAGTCTTCATGCTGGACAAACCTGTGCTGTTTTACTGGATTAGAGTCTTGCACGGTTCCAGTTTTGATAACCCATACCCACCCAGACCCGTAAAGTTCAGTACTAAAACCGACCTGTTACCTGTATTTATCTCATAATATGTGCACGGCCACTTAGAGTTGGCCAGAAAAAGCAGTAATTTGGGTTCAGCTCAGTGCATTTCAAGCGAAGGCAGCTGTGCAGCTTCTCTATATAGAAAGGAAGGAAGCGCTACAAATCCTACTGGAACATTAATGAAATGTTTGAAATCTGGGATCCTTGGCTCTGCTTGGCGTCATAATCCCAGACTTTACGAAAACACAAAGAACATAGCTGCCAGGCAAACAGCTTGTGTTTGCAGGTTGCGCGATGGAGTTAATTCAATTGTGAATTAATTTGTTCTCGCTTAAACAAACAGACAAGGT
>KV751339.1:1190656-1238962 GCA_001698575.1 Mola mola
TGCAAAGCTGACTTGCAGATTGTCAAATTTTCACCAGCCCCATTAATTTCAGGGAATTATGTTCTGTTACAGTTAAAACATTTCCTTTCAAAAAGGCAACTAAACTTTTCCCCCGCGATCACCCGCAGTGGAAAATCAACCAGCATTGCTGTGCACCGTCGACACGATCGTATCCAACCTGGCTTTCGTCGGTGTCCCACTGCATTAGACGTAAAATCCAACACGGAGCTCAAACTGCGGGCCAAGTGGAACAAACAGAGATGCAGCGGTGCAATCGAGAGTTTTTTAATAAGCTTGAGGATGATGGAAAGACTTTACTCAAACAAACCTCCACGCATTCCAAATACCAATCTGTCAGGATTTGCTCTCCACAGACTTGAAAACCATTTTTTAAATCAGGGCCAAACGTCGAAGTTTCCGTGATTCTCACACACTTTTGTGATAAGTCAAAATACTGTGTCGCTTCACGCCACGCATGTTGAAAGACTAATTAAGAACAAGGCATGGATTTGGAAAAAAAAAAAAAAGAAAAAAAGGCAGCTGTTGTCATGTGAGTTTGCTCTGTGGATCAGCACACCAGAGCCAGGACTGAACCTGCTGTGCTGACATTAAGCGGGGGCTCTCGTCCGAGGTTTGCTGGCAGGCTGGCTCTGTGCCGCTGATGAAATCCAGTTGTTCAAACACAGCCGGCATCAGTGCAGCAGCAGCGAATGTGGTCCAGAATGAAATGATTTGAATTAAAGCCCCGGATTTGTTTCTTTGTTAATAAACATCGCTGACGACAACACACGAGCGAGGTGTGCGGCCGAGCTGAGTGCGATCGTTTCTGCTAACCTGAGAGGGGAGCGTGCTCAGAGTGTGACCTCTCATCCGTTGGAGTAATATAAAGAAGTCAAAGGGTCCTATGTTGACTGTCTGCTTGATCGCTTTTGTAATTGTTGGTCCAAGAGACCAAACTTGCCCTTGAAACGAGTGAAAGCACAAAAGTGAACAAAAGAGGTTTTTTTGTCCTCATAAAGTGTGATATGTTTTCTTCTGTCCACCCGAGTGTGTAAAACTTAAATTAAGATCTCATCAGTGCACACAGATCGGCCGTAATATTAAAACCTTTAAATGACGTGTCCTATTAGGTCTGCGAAAGAAGTGTAAGGATATTATATAGTCAGCTGTGTCCATTTATTGGCTGGTTGTTTTATTTAACAGCATTATAAAAAAAATCACTTGACCGATTTCAATGAAATTTTCAGCAAAAGTGTGTCTTCGTTTGGCCATAACTCTAGAGAGGTCCAGCTGGTGTCATATTGTAGCTGACAGCACTGACTACAGATGATTAACTTTTGGGCTTTCCAGGTCAAAACTCAAGGGCACTGACAGTTTAAAAAACACATTTTTCTGTCCATTTCCTCTGAATGAATTGACATAGAGATGTCCAACTGGTGTCTTTTGGCACTGGCTACACATGAGCAAAGTTTGGGCTTTCTTGAGCAAAGGTCAAGGTCACCTAAAGGTCGAACACGTTTTTGACATGTCTCCAGAAGGAACTGACATAGAGAGGTCTAAATGGTTTCATGTTGTAACTAATCCCAGGATCCATCACATAGCCACAACCAGCTGGCTCTGCCGGTCATGGGAAACCCATTAGGTGGTGCCAACATGTGCTCTTTTTCACAGCAATTATTTTGCACTAAAGAAAGCTGTAATACGAGCTTAAAAAAAACCATTTGACCTTTTAAAACAAGAGGCTGTAGTTGTCGGGGAGAATAATTTGTACGGAATTTAAGATTGTTTTTCAAAGGTGCTATATAAATAAAATGTTCCTTATGTACAAACCATCCACCCTTAACACCTTTGCAGACCATGCACACCCACCGTTGTAGCATCACACTCTGATGACATTCTGTCCAGCAGGATAATGTTTTATTTACCCGTTCTTTCTCTGAACTCAAACAAAAACAATAGGTTTAACATGGCATCTGTTAGCTTGACCTTAGATGTCGCTGTGTGTGTCACTTGATGGGATTTATGCTGTATGACTACGTGTAACAAATCACTGCTTCGTACTCTGATGGTGAGCTGTGTGGCATTGGTATCACTGATGACATTTAGAAAGCCTGCAAAATGATTAAAACTGTTCTGGATAGTGCAAAGTTCAAGACAGTATGGTGCATTCTTTGTTGTCGGTCCCTTCCTTGACATTACGGAGTGCGGCGGGAGGAGACATAGATGTCTGCATTATCTCCGGACACGCTGCTCCGGCAGCCTGTTGTCTGGATTGAAAGGGCACACGCTGCCTGAAGCAACATGTCAACCGTGCGACTGGCACTCCCTATTATGGTTCAATAGATGGTTGCCTAGAAAGATCAAGTCCACTGCCGGTAGAAATGAGACCATTTTCTTGTCCCACGTATGGTTCTATTTTTAAGAATACTGATCAGTTTATCCAACCGCTTTAGATTTGTCTGAAAATATTTCAGTTTTTGACCTTAAAGAATCTCGACTCATCAACATAACACACAATACATTCATTATTATCATCAAGAAAAATACAAATTACCCACAAGAAAAAAGTATATGATGTGTGTTTTACTTACCATTATATGTTTTTATACATTATTGTAATGCTTCTTTAAGCAATAGTTTAGTGCAATTCCAATGCAAAATGCCAGAAGGTGTGAAGATATGATTCATTGCTATATTCTTTACTTTGTCTGACCGTATAATAATATCAATTGGTCTGGTAACGTTTAATTGCTATACCAATATGTGCCAAAGCCATACCCTTAAATTTTACTGATACCAAAAGAGTAGGTCCTTATTTTCGACTTCATTCCGTACCAATCGTTAATAAAAGCATTCGGTTGCGTAAAATGTCAACTCTGTCAAATTCAACTTGCTCAGCACCGCTCCATACGTTGCACTAAATGGAACGTTGCCTCTGAGGATTGGCTGCAATGAAACAAGGAAACTCACAGTTTGAGTGAAGATTTGATACTCCTTGGTACCGATGCTGATTCCTAAAAAAAAAAAAAAAAGAAAAACCTCGGCTGAGCTAGAAGTGGCCATTAAAATCATCCAGGCATATCAAGTTTTCACCCGGGACATTAATCAGAGGTAATGATGATGGTGCTATCAACATGAAGATAGACGTGATAAAATACCAGCTGCTGAAAATTAAACTTAACATCAATTTGTTTCCTTAATGCAAAAGTGTAAAACCTTGAGTCTGCTGGCATCTCATCTTTAAAAAGAAGCTTCACATGATCGTGGAATAGCACCTTTAGGGCATTTTGAGGCAAGTGTGAGCAGGCTAGTTATGTGTATGTGTGCACGTGAATAAAACACTTTGTAAAGCACTTTGAACCTGGTGAGGTAGACAAATCCTATGTCTCTCTATCCATGTAAACTAGCGTGTTTTCATTTATGTTCACATTAGTGGAGGCATTCATTTATGTATTGTCTCTTTTCTCCTTATGGGGGAGAGAAACAGTTATTGACCACTGGGTGTGGAACCTATTCTAGCAATGCTGCTCTGGCAACTCTTGCTGCTGTGTGGCTCTGAATGCAAGGCCTCCGGGCATATCGAGATGAGTCCTGGGCTGAGCTGGCAGCATGCTCTCCATCCCTCTTTCCCCTTCTAATGGACTGCAGGATCTTTGAAAGGAGGCCTGGGGCTCATCAGCTGGGCTGAGGATGTTCTTGGTTGCCTGTACTTGGGGTTTCTCCTCGCTCATCATGTTGTTTGGCGTTAAACATAAGGAGTCTGGAGGGCTGGCTTTCCATCTTTTGGAGTCTGTGGTGCTGTGAGAAAAACCGACAGGAGGGGAACACGCTGATACGCTCTTTATTCAGGCCTTTTCCCTGGAAAGAGGGCAGGCAGAGGATGTGCTTCCTGAATAAAACTTCCTCTATCTCTCAGAGCCTGGACAGGATCCAGATACAATTTGTCATAGTTTGCACGTTGGGTTTTGGGGATGTTATTTGAGCCCCTATCTCGGGATGGACTACTGCTGGCCAGTGACCTGTTGCTTTACTCCAAGAAGACATCCTCGTGTCTCACCGAAAACATGGACAGGAAACGGCCGCTCCTGGGGAACTGAGTAAGCAGAGGATGAGAGATGACCCACAAATAGCAAATGAACAAAAAAAACCCCCAAAAACTCTGTGACCTTACTTCACGCAACGATTGTTTGAGGAACGTCAAACCTAATGACACCCATATGTAGCATATATATCCTGTTGACATAAGCCAGGAGTCAGACGACGAGTGTATCAAATCCTGTACACCAGAAGATGAAAACAACTACTTTTCTTGACCTCACCTTTTTTTCTGATGTCCTGCTCCAGGCATTAATTAAACCCTGACAAACTAATTTATGTTTTGTTAAAGCAAGTATTAATTTAGTTACTTTCATTTTTAAAAAAAGTCTTTGTGGCCCTAAAATGTCTTGTATGGATTTCTATCTACGAATGTCCTAATTTTTGTCCTGCCCGTCTCTGCTCTGACCCTGAGCTGCAGGTGGCGCTCACAGTACCTGCTCTGTAATTTTCTGACTTTTAAACTAGTCTACTATACAGTGCGCCGTAACAACTTCTAACATTTTAGTGAGTCAGTGTGTTTGAACCAGAAACAGATTCACAGGAAAGACGGGGATAAATTATCAATGCGTCTTATGAACGGTGCTTTTTTTGAGCAGCACTTGTCATGAAAGGTTCCTCTCGTTAAGGTCCCATTAAACGTATGGTTCTCATAGTTACGTACAAGCACAGCATCTTTGCATCCTTTTATTTTAGAATAGAGGAAGGATAAAGAAGGTGGGTAACAGCAGAAAGAAGTTGAATAATCCGTGAGAGTAGGAGATGAAGATAGTAAATTCTCCATTCACCAGGACTCCAAAGAATGGAAAAAATGTGCTGTTCTTGTTATGCTCCCTAGAATCAAAGTGTAGCATGGTTAGAGATGCGGAAAACACAAAAATTTCTGTATGAATGAAGAAGTGCTTGTTCTCTCTGCAGTAATATACATGAACTTGCTAAAAGCACACACACACAGACACACTCACACACTCACACACTATGTTCTAAAATTTAGGAGCACCAAACCTTATTATGGAAAGACTTGTGCACTAGAGTCAGCTCTAGTTTTTGTATCTTTCTTGTTACCCTCGCTGCTGTGGGGCCATGATATACTATGATTCATTAGTTTCCTAGAAATGGGCTTGTCTCTTTCTAGAGCCTGCATCTTTAAACTAGTTCCTTCAAAAGGGATTTTTTTTGTAGAGGCTCTCCTCTCCTTTGAATTACCTTGGGAGGGGCTCCAATTATTTTTGAAGGTTAGAGCAGTAATTAATATGGATTCACGACTCCATGTTGCCAATTAATTAGGAGGCTCTCGGTAACACTGCAAAGCTCTTAGAGCGACTTAAACCCCATTTCACGATGAAGAAAATTGAGATGCACACACATTTCCTTTAAAGTTCTGTTTTGTGCTTGTCAGTATAAATCATTTTACTGTCTTATAAGCCATCTGTCTCAACCTTTTCAAGTCAACCTGAGTGTTTTTTACACCAAAGTTAGCGCATGCAGTTTATTTAAACACAAATAATTCCACTGTAAACAGGTTCAAGCTAATGCTTTTTGACTCCGAGCTCATCAAATGGCAGCTTTGTCAGGGGCACAAAAAAGTTTCAAACTGTGGTGCTATAATACCCCTCTAGTTTCAGTAATGATAAATAATATTTAAGATACCCTCAGGCTTTTCTAAATAAATCTTGCTGATATAGTCGGGTCGTCGCGATTGTCCAAATCCTGGATTTGATTCTGTTTTTGGTTACTATTCACTTGGGCTCTCAGTGTATGTATTTATTTTTTTATTTATCTATGCTATGCCATTGTAAGACGACAGTCTCGGTTTGTTAATTTATTTTTTTGCCTTGAGAACTCCTCTACATTTTTCATTCTTACTTCAAAAGATGGGCTACTTGGTGTCATGAGTGGTATGCCACACTAAGGCCTTTCAAATTGAAATTATTGATTTACAGTATAAAGTTAACAATAACTTGTGTCACTTGTAATCTGAGAACAAACTAAACAAAATGAGTCGACGAGGTTGCCATCTAGTGACTCTTTCAGGAACTGCAGTCTGCACTCTCCACGTCACATAACAAATTGTCACAGTTTGTGGTTTTCTGTCAGTCTCTCCTGCCCTCCTCTTCCCGTTTGCCCATTGACTCCCTTTCTTACATGTGCAAGATATACCTTTCTTGTACTTACCACGATAGCGTGTTCCCACAATGCGATGATTGTCAGAATAACTCACCGGGAGTGCAAAAAGTTGCCACACTGGTGATTTCAGAGCAGCAGGGGTGATGTTGAGCTTGGTTCATTCAGCTCCTTATGCCTTAGTTGCCATGGTATCTTAATTAGCTGCAGCTGCAGTTTAAAGTTGGCTTGCCGTTGCTGCTACTCGCTGTTTTATGTGTTGTTTTTTTTCCCTCTCGGGTTGCCTGCTAGACATAAAATTACAGATTCCGCATTTGATTTCAATGGTCCAGATGATGATGTCATTTCGATCAATTTCCGATTTATAATCGGTGTCATGACACTCTTATGAAATAGGATTTGGGGTTGATAAATGACATCAGTGTTATTCATGCACCACAATTCCTCGGTCTGGTTCAGGAAAGCATGAGTTCATTGTTTGGGTTATGTATTTTCTTTGTCAGTAACATGTTAAAAATGCTAAGCAACATAAGTTACATTACCTGGCTTGGCATTTGGTCACATGAGATACGACTCTTTGCTTCCTGTCCAAGTCCATTGTTTTGGGCCATCCAACCATTCCCACCAACCCCCAACTCAGACTTTCTGTGCTCCTTATACTCTAGTTCGATGCTGTCCCCAGAAATGATACTAGAGCGCAGTAACGCCAGCCTCATTCTTTAGAGCAAACAGCTGAAGACCAGCTTTCCTTCTTTGACACGATGGAAGTAAAAGAAAAGCTGTTTGAGTGCTGCATGAGTGGAGACGGATGGAAATCTGTTTATGTGATAATGTCTGGAAAAGAAATGCACATCATAGCACATCTGTATCCTTTCCTGTCACAAAACCCTGTTTGTGCAGGTTGTGAAAACAGACAGTAGTGCAAAAAAGCAGTGCATAAATTGTTCTGCACAGTAAAGGGCAAGAATTTAAACTAAGTCACATTAAGCAAGGCACATTCAAAAGAGTGGGTAGCACAAAAGAAGGAGGGCTGAGTTTTAGACCCAGTGTCTTGTTAAAAAGATCTTCTGTGCAGTGACAAGGGTCTCCCCCTCTTCATCCTGCGCCTTTTTCCAGACCGGCTACACGAGTCTCAGCTCAGCTGGTATATCAATTTCTAAACTTCCCTCCCTTCACCACAAAGTACACATCCAACTGAAAGCGACTGTCAGCAGCAGTTTCTCTCCGGAGGTCGAGACATTACACACTGTTTACCTGCATCAGAGAGCTTATGGAGGGTCGTGCAGATACAGATGCCATCTTTGTGATTTTTGCGATTGCCGACTGATAACAAGTCAGTTTCGATGTTAGGATACATTTAATGATATTCTGTTTGACCGTAGTTTCAGCGGAAGCAACTTTGGGTTTGAGTCACTGCTCAGAGGCAACACTGTATGAAAGCTGGTGAGGGAACGGGGTTCGTTTACCCAAATTGGATCAGATCTGGTCTTGTTAAGCTCTAGGCTGAGACTCACCTCTCAGCGGCTATAGGAACTCATATTTAGTGCTATGGGCTATGAAGGACACGAGAGGAAACAAAGAGACATCCATAGAGAGCCCACATAAAGCTCTTACAATCCTGGTATCTAAGATTTCGGTGTGTTAAAAATAGCGATTGAAATGCTGAACAAAACCCATTTTATTTTACCTTTAGATGTCATCCATCAATGTAAAAACAGGTGCCCATGTGTCTTTTAAGGCGTGATTGCATGAAAAGTTTTGAGCAGAAGGGATTTTGGAGGGAGATGTGAGGCCATGTGTTTCATTTTCAACCCCCCTAACTTCCGTCTCGCGTTTATTAGAGCAAAAAGCAAAGGTTTTAGCTGCGAGAACATTTATTGCAAGACTCTTCAACATATTCCAGATGGCTGATAAAATGAGAGCACATATTGTTCTATTTTTTCCAACTCTCCATCCGTCTTGCGAACGTGTTAAAAAATTATTATCCTTGAATATGAGCATGATCTCATGTTTTATCAATGTCTGCCCTTGATTCCAAGCAAAGCTCGCTCGGATGGATGTCTTCTTGTACACTTGTTTTAATCATAAAGTTTTAATAATACAATGCACAAGAGCAAACAACATTTCACAAGTGGGCTCCTCTATGCTCACCGCTTTATTTGTTAGCGTTTCAATTAAAAATACAAATTAACAACGTAAATTGCTCCACTTTGTATGCGCATTGGATATTTCACAGGTAATATATGATAACAATAACCCAACTTGGAGACTGGGAACTTGTAATCATGCTGTTTTTTTCATTTCCCAGAATTACTGCAATAATAGTTGTTGCATGTATGGGAGGAAAAAAGCAATAAAATAAAATAAAATACATTCGGGGTCTCACATATTGCTGAAATTCAGCTATGAAAGTAGAGCAGGCTTGTTTTTACACTAAAGTGCGAGAAGGAACCTTTTGAATATGAATTGCTGGAAAATGTGTCTTAGTCTTTTTGGATGATATATTTTTGATGAGTCAGCCAAGGCCCTCTATCTTTATCCCTCATGTATTTTAGTTTTCTTTCCAACAGATTGTGTGTCTTCTTACCTTTTTCCCTGGTTCACAATATCCCCCTTTCCCCTATTTAAGCAAATGTTACCCATAAATTTGTGTGAAGCCTCATTTTCTCAAGGATCGGGGGTGTCAAGGGGAATAAACAAAAGCAGCCAGAGTTTTTAACCTCTGTGGCTGCTGAGTATAATGATTACCAATCCAGGCGCACAGTCCTGCCTTCCATCCGCTGCCGGACAGACAAATTTTCTGGCTTACACTCTGAGTTCACGTCAGCAGTGATGGAGTGCTCGCTGTATTTGTCCCCCATCCTGTTCTGTCTGTTCTCACAGTCCACTGACCTTCCTATGGCCAGCACTCCCTGCGTACGGGGTCACTGACTGAGCGCAGAAGCCACGTGTGGTCATCAGTCAGATGGGCAAATTTGGGCTGAAGTAAGTCCGTCTCTTTCAGCTGATCTAGGAATGTCTTTTTCTCCTTCTGGTGCCCTACACATGTGGAGCACTGGCCTTGTGAAAAATAAACCCTGGATGGAAAACAAAACAAAACAAAACAAAAACCAGCATCCGCTTTAGTTTACTAACACAGCAAAAAAGAAAATAGGAGCATCGTTGCTGATGAGCCTCCATTTTTTCCATGTGTGCTTCTGCCTTTGACTCTTTGACTCATTTAAAACATCAAATCTGCACAATGGGACCCCTGTGTAGGAGTGAGGGTTCACATGCCTCTCTCATTGCTCAGTTCGGCTTAGCGATAAAAGAAAATGGTGCAGAGAAAGTCGAGGACCTGGAGTACGAGGTCTTCCCCTATCTGCGTGTCAAGCAGAGAGCAGACAGTTTTGGTTTCCCATCCCTCTCGTTAATGAGGTTGTATGTCTGAGGCGCCGTGGTGCTGAGAGATGGACATGCAGGGAATAGACGGAGACGGGAAGATATTTGACGACTGTACAAGAAGGTGTTTTTGCTTTGTCAGATGAAGTGTGAAGGCAATTCTCCTCCACTTTTATGTACCGGCCTTCATGATTCTCCCTCCTTATTCTCTTGCCGTCAGCAACTTTTTATTACTCCCCGTAGGGCTACGGGACACGGTAGGGTGTCTTTTGCTTGGCCCCCTGTACTCCTCCTCACTCACTCACTCTCACCTAATTCCTCCAGCGCTGGGGACAGGAAAGGGCTGCCAACAACAATAGGAGCTGCCATGGTTTGATAAAGAGGCTGCGGACTGCTTTGGGGTCCACCGACCCCGTGGAATTGAAGGTCTGAGTCCATGACACAGCTGCCTTAAAATCATCAACTGCGTTTCCAAGCAAAGGGTCAAGGGCAGTTCATAAATTCACAGAGGGTTAAGCGGGAAACTGCATTTGTTGACGCACGAGCTGAGAGGAAAGCTATAGGTTGCCCCTGTTGAAAAACAACAAGCCGTATATTTAGTTTGCAGGTCTGGGTCTAGACTTGTGAGGCAGAAAAACAGCTACCAGGACACGGGTGGAATTGTTTCAACAAAGCTTGGCAATGTTGAATGCGTTAAAGGAATAGGTCCATATTCGGGGGAAACATTAAATTGCTTTATTTACGAGTGATGGCATCATTCCAAGAATAAGCCTTTTCAAGAACAGAGCCAAGAACAAGCCAGTTCTAGTGTTGTTGATTGGTGCTTGTGCTAGTTGACAGTTGGTGCAACATTAGACCATTGTTGGTTCTTGGATGGTGCCAGTGCTGGTTCAGAGTTGGTGCAGTATATGAACCTTCTAAGAGCCAGTTTGCTTTTCCACAGGCATGAGAGCCATCGTATAGACGCATCATTGCAACTGTGTGCATCTTAAATACATACAGGAGGATTTTTTTGTTTCTACAGAAAAGGGATGGGCTGGCTGTTCTCCTTTTTAAGTTTTTAAGGAAATCTAAGCTAACCAGCTGCCTAATCCAGATCTAGCTGATACATAGAGTAGTGTGTCAGTTCAGTAGGTTCATTACTAAGTGCTGTAATTAGTTAATTTACTGGTTCAAATATGACAAATAATTATAGAAACTCTTTGTTGTTGTGCAGTTCAATGTTGTAAAGGGGTTTGAGATCAGCTGTTCATGCCCTGGGTTATGGTCATGATCTCACCATTGATTTTATTCAAAATGCTGATCAAAAACTCAATCAACGGACCCTCTGTGTAGCCATGTAAATCAACCATGCCACCTTTTCTTTGTATTTGACGGGCCGTCGATACCTTTAAAGATGAGCAATGATGCAGTGTATACAAACAATCCAAGAACACCAATAATGTTCCACCCTCCTGATGCATCAGCACAGCAACAGGAAACCTGTTCCTGTTCCTCTCAGGAATGAATGGACCGGAGACGATCGATGAACTAGTAGTGCATTATTGGGAAATCAATCACCAACTTTAGAAATGGGATGCAAGATGTCGAGAGCTGGTTTTAAGGAAGCGTGACATAAAAATCTTCTGCCAGGACTCGCTGCCGAAATCAGTTAAAGCTGAATGCTCAAGGTTTCAGAAACATACTCCAATCCAAGCCTAATAAATTGGAGCTTTTTTTTCCCTTTGTCTTAGTGCAGGCGGCTGTATCAAGCATGTGAGGATTTGGACCTTGCACTTTCGTTTCATGTAGGTAGTTATTTGTGTTTCCCTCCAACCGTTATGTCGCAGGCTTCCTCTCTTGTCAGTCATCTCCGAAAAGAACACAGGGTCTGGAGGCATAACCAAGCCCAACTAATACATCAGACGCTTCCTAGAAAGAGAGAGCGTCTCCCTCGCTGACATAATCAGGGATGAAAGACCTGGGGGGGAGGGAGAGTAAATTTGCATTGAGTTCTTAATTGTTTGATTTCCCTGAGGGTGTGCAAGAGGGGGAGAAGGGCATGCAAAATAAGGTGGAAGGGCGTTAAACAGATTTAATTAATTGAAATGCAGTTTTTTATTTATTTATTTATTTATTTATTTTTGCGTGCACATTTACATTGTGAAAAAAAAAAAATGTTTTTTGGATGGCTTGATTGTCTGAAGTTCCCTAGTTGCTCATCATTAGTTCCAACACGAGCTTTAAATGAATATAGATGCGTGAGCTTCAGGCCATGGGCCAGTTCTTTGCCAACCATGTGAATTATTAGGGAAGCCCAAAGGTGCTGTATTAGCATGATTCATCCCGAGAATGAATTAGCAATCACAGCTCCTCGACACCGCCTCCATTCCTCAGCCTTAATCCACATAATATTCTTTAAAACAATAAACAAAGAAAGACAAAGGGACAGACAGAGGAGATGTGATGAAATTAATTTTTAGGATTATTCTTCCCACTTGGAATGTGTCCACAGAAAGGACTATGAATATTGAAATAGGAATCAAATCTACATGATTTGCTGGTTTTGCAACAGGATACCAGATGAATAATGAAATAAGGTACCCCTCTGCTTCCATCCAAACAAATAAAGTCTTGTGGTGCCCACATTGGCAGATTTCTCAGGGACTTGTTCTTTTTAATAGAAAGTGGCTCCAGTGGCACAAAAGCATTATAATAATTGTAATTTTAACTCAAGTGTAGTTCACGTGAAACTAAGAATCACTCTTTACTTTACAGTGACAATTGTGCCACATCACATTAAGCCACTTGTCTGATATTGAATCGATCCCTCTAATGCCACCAAAGTGGCTCTGAACCGTCAGGATGGGAGACCTCTGAGGGGGTCCTCAGGTACCTGCCACCGGGATTGTGCTAGTGTGTCCTTTGGGTCCGGAGGGGTGGGGATGGGGCTTCTGTTCTGTCAATTGTTCTGCCAGATCCCATGAAAGCTCAATTGCACTGGGTCCATGAAGTTTGGAAACCAGGTAAAAGCTTTGGGCTCTTTGCGATCTTTGTCCATCGAAGCCTTCCCGAATGGTGATGGTGAAGTGGTCTTACCATGACTTTCTCATAGAGGTTGAGCATTTCTTTAGGTAAACATTGTATTTCTATGAAGCCCTTCCTGATTTGCTATGCAGGCCACACTGAGGACTGAATAAGTATGGGGCAGAGGAGTGTTGTGTTTGACTGATCGTGTTGAAAGAAAAGAGTGCGTTGCGTGATCTATAAGCCATGAGGCCGCTGCATGCCGAGCACAAACATTGTGGAAACGGCACATGCAGCGATACCTGCCTGTGTATAAGCGCACGGTCAAACTCACGTAATTCATGCTGAGCAGTCAGCGTGCACAGAGATCTATTCCCAGTTACACACTCATCTCTCCCACACCACCACCGTCAGGCGCACACAACTAGCGCTCGAACGGAGGGAGATGAAAAGGCAGCGCAGAGGCAGGCGCTCTGCCACAGAGGAGCAGAAGCCCCGGGGGCAGATGGGAGTGGAAAGCATGATGAAGGATCTCCCCTCCAGTGATCCACAGCAACAAAGGCGATTTGAGAGACTGCGGCTTTGGCACTTGGCATAATTACTTTCAGATAATAATGTCATCGGCCCACGCCATGAAAATAAAGGAAAAAAAAAACAACAAATTGCCCGCATTTTTCAGCTTTTATTTGTTTTCCCACAATTTTACTCTGTCCGTATTTAATCAGATTTGATTACTTTCGGATGCCCCGTGGGGATTGTTTTTATCATGAGTAATGAAATGATGCCTTTTCTATTTAAAATAATAATCATAGAAGCTTGCCATGTCGTAAACCTTGAGTGAGCTGGGTGATGATTTGCAGGGTAATTGCTCTCTTAGACAGCGAATGGATGCCTGCCTTCGGGCTGTGGTGTAAGCAAAACAGACGAGAGCCAGACGTGATGTCCCGAAGTGGCAACAGGCTAAGACACAAAGGCAAGAATGGGTGATTATGTTTAAAAACACGTGGGGCTCTTTATCTGGAGGTATCCCGGTTGTCATTATCATTTCGCGAGTCTTGCAGCTTTCCCATGTGCAGAGATAAGGCGTGAAAGCAGACAACCTGGGAGAAGTTAAACAAACCTTGTAGGTTTTTATTACTTTATCAGGTTTTCGATTGTGCTTGGCAGACTGGAATGGTCAGACCGTGTGTCACCGCACCCTGAACTGTTGTGCAAAGAGAGACAAAGTGTTGCTATAATTTGTTGAGGCAGCAGCATGTGTGCTCACTGCGACACGGGATGCAGAAGAAAAACAATCTCGTGAATCTAAATGACACAATTGTCCGCCCCTGCTATGGCCCGAATCTCAGTAAGCTGAAGCAAATGAAATGGTTAAATTCTGCTTATCTCTTTCTGGAATCATAAGAGCTCACTTGAGTAAAGTTCTAAACATTAGTCTTTACAACAAATGGCTAATGCTGTTGTTGTTCTGTGGATTACGGATTTGTATGTCCACACAAGATGGGAAGTTGCTTACACCACACGTCTGGATTCTCTCTCAGCTTTCTTTACTTATCTTTCTTGGCAATGACAAAAACTGTTGTATATGATGGATATACTCATCTTTTGTAGCTATAGACTTGTAGTGACATAATCCCAGCGTAAGGGTGCCTGGCTTCCTAATGCATATGACGTACACGTCTGTTTTATTTCAACGTGCAGGGTAACAGACTTTCCAACTAATTAACAGACTACAGACCTGTGCATCTCAGTATATTCTGCATCACCATCTCCACAGTTTATCAAAGATTAGTGTTGCATTTCCGTCCTAATTCCAATTCTTTTCCTTTGTTGGGGTGGTATTCATCGTCCCATCTCTGAAATTGGGAAGCTGTGGAGTGATCCATCATGCAGACATTACGCGGAGATGACACTTTATTGACTTTACGGGGCATCAATCTCGAGGTGACGGTCGCTGCCGTAATTGCGCGACACAGTTCCTAATGTCTGTTCTGTTTGATCATCTCGTTGACCAATTAACCAGCGCAGGATGACTAACAGGTGCAAAGAATCATAATGAAGCAGGTATGATGAGCTGAAACTGGGATAAAGCTTGACCTGCCTTCACTCTGCAGAATGTAAGTAAAATAATTAAAAGGTCACCAATGCACAAAAAGTGATAGATTTATAGTGAAATAGTTGGTTGGAAGGGCATTTAATCATGTTTCTATCAACCATAGAAGAACCAATAGGATTGTTTTCATCAGGGCAACAAACAGGGGGTTGTAGGATGGACAATTGTTTTTACTTCTTTTAAGAAAAATGTATAAGATAAATGATTCTACCAACCTGCACACTAGCTCACTGTACTGAACAGCTTATTTGAATAAAGTCAAAACCATCTGGTTTGACTTCCCCCCCCCTGCCTCTTCCTTGAGCAGAAATCATTGGCTGGCATGCTCTAACGGCTCTGTTCATGACATGCTTCATGGAGACTGTGAGTTGCATTGAGCTCAGGGTAAGCAAAGGGGAATTCTGCTTCTCTGCTCTACTTGGCACTGGCCTACAACACTGCCTGATGTCAGACAGATCACAGCCAGGAAGACTGGCCCTCTTCCTTGCTTCTGGAAAAAGAAATGTTACTAACACTGAGACTTTTTTTTTGGTTGGTTGGATTGGGGGGTTTGTTGCACTTTCCACATGAAGCTGGATTCTTGCCACTTGCCACATAAAAGTAAATGAACTTTGTTATTGCTACGTTGTCTCACAAGTCCCTTAACTTGAAATGTAATGGACTTATATCCTAGATTAAGTTTTTGTGAGAAATGCTTGGTCTCATTGGTCTCATTTATCATACTTAGCTCAAGGTTTTGTCCAGAAGTCTCCGATTCCGAGGTTGTCTGAATTTAATAACAAATCGGAGCCTGTGACTGGGAGTTGACTACATGTGGATTCCAAAAATGCTAATGAAGGATTTAAGTCAATTACGGATGTTCACCTGAAGTACTTTGACAGAATACTCATACTTTACATATACATGAACATGTACTGGAAGGGTACTTTATCAAGTGGTGTTGGAACTAGCGACTGAAAAATGTGCCCTTTCATTTTCTGCAAAATACAACAGATTGGTGATGGCCAAAGCAGAAACGGTTTCTTTCCCACATAATAACATTCAACATGTCGTTAGGGTTAGTCAGCTTGATAGAAGCTTTAAAATAAATATCAGCATTGGCGTGGAAAGAACATCTAATCTTCAGATAGGATGACAGTTTATGTGCATGCAACACAAACCGCAATTTCTTTTTTAGTCCGTTGTGATAATCAGGGTATTTCATGTGTCTCTTCTGTCTATCCCAGCATCTTTCATTTTGTTGTGGACTTGCTTGACTAAGTCGCCATTTCTGATATTCAGACCATCGAGGCATCCAGTTATGTTCAGTTCTTTAAGCCGCCATTTTTGTGGAATGGAGAAATGTGTGTCACCATGCATTCATGTCAGGATGGAGGGAATTAAAAAACCCTAATCATGTTACCCATATACATGGTGGAAATTTTTCTTTTTATTGGTTTATGAAAAATATATTCCCCTTTTCTGCTTTCGAAATTTCAATTTTTGTTTGGACCTTATTATTGTGAATGAAGTACTTTTGTAGCCTTTCTTTCTGAGCTCAAAGTGACTTCTGATTGCTTCTTTACTCCAATCAATAGTTAAAAACCCAAAGATGAGCTGTTTACTTTTTCTTGAAACGAAACTGAAGCGATGATTTGATCATCACGACAGTTGTCGATTCATTTTCTTTCAGTTGACTGACCCGTTAAACGTTAAAGCTCTACATAATGTGTTGCTCCCACTGCTGGGAAGCCCAGGCACTCTGAGATTAGGTGAGACAAACTGTGGGCATATATCAACAACCGGTCAACATGACTTGCAAAATAACATTTACGGCATTGGCAAATGTGCTTTGTTGAATCCTGCGGGACTCAATTAACAGCGTCCCAAACGTCTCCCTAACTGACTGTTTTTCTACTGGCTGTGCATGATTTCATCTGAGCTGTTTGTTATTATAATAATCACAGAGCTACGTGTAAAATTTTGTGTTGTAAATCAATGGAGAACCAATGTTGCATTAGCATTTAAAAGCTGAAGAATTCTCCCATGATTGCTGGGAGGAATATTAGACACGAGTCCGATTAGATGACTCTTTCTCGTTCGTAAGTAGTGCACACCTACAATTGAGATGTCCCATTTTTGCCGGTGATTGATGAGGCACAAATTCCAATAAGCACGCTGCAGTTAATACGTCTCACCCGGTTCGGCATTTGTTTTACACGCATTGGAGCAGAGCAACCACTAACGACAAAGACCACATGCAAAAGAGCGATGGAATTTAATGATAAATCCACAAAGAGATTAATTTTTCAAGGTTATAACTCGCCCATATTTTCTCAATTAGATCATCCACAAGAGGGAATGTGTTTGAATGGTTAGATGCAATGTTTATTTCTGCGTGTTAATATATTCCATTTAGACAGGAAATCACGTAAACCCTGTGTTATTTCCCTCTCCAAAGACAGACAGAAGGAGCAGACAATGTTGAGAAGAGATACAACAGAAAAATATGATAATTTATTGCAGCAGGAACAGGAGTGGCATTCAGTAGCTGGTGCTCAGGATTAGCCTGAAGTGACTTCATTGTGTTTCTGTCTGCACTGACACAATGAGTGACAGGAAAATCTGACCCTTTGTGCCAACGTAATATGTTTTCCTTCGAGAAGTTATTCGCTCATTTTTAGCCCGCAGACAGCATGACAAGATATAAGCATGATGACTAACTATATGGCCTTTCTGAAAGATGCAGAAGAGCTGACAGATATTTTCCCGTCCGTGCTTTGAGACAGGTTCGTGCAACAAATCTCGGCAATGTGTCCCTTCCGTCGAGTTGTGCTTATGTTTTTTTTTGTGGCTGTTTCGCTGGCAGCCTACAGTTGGGACGGGGCATTAACAGATGTCATTGTGGCATTCCCCTGTTGACTTGTGCCTCGCCTCAGTGCAGTCTCTGCTGGAGGCCTGTCCCATGGGTAATGCATTTTAAACGGGGGGGTGGGGGGGAACGGGCGACCCCACCATCTCTGCCATTCACCCACGCCTCATTAACCTCCCACGGATCCACGGATTGATAAACAGTGAGCCACTGCTGCCATGCAGGATTGGAGCTCGGTCAGCTGGGATGAGATGAAACCAAAAATATTATTGGCTGGGATGCAAATCTGGAGGTTTTCTGTCTGTTTCCGCCTTATGTTGACTCACCACAGATTAAGTCTGTGTGTTGAAGTGTAATTTCCAAGATAGCTGGACTTTCAGTTTGAAATTTTCAGCGATCTATTAAAAGAATGAAGAAATTAGATATGTATAGAAGTTAGCATACTAACCAGCTAACCACTGTACCACTCTGCACAATGATCTGTGTGTAATGGAGTAATAGAATTTTAAAAATGTCAAAAAAATTAAATATTCTTTCACTTAGTTCCTTACAAAAGGGTTCGTACTCCACCTCCATAATGTATCTGTCCTGTCATCAAACTGGCCTCCGACAGGCTGTGTCTGATCCGTCTGTTTCTCTGCTGTTCACTTGGAGGCTGGCTGCTGATCCGGGTCAATTTGAGCCCCACTGATCCGACGTCGTGGGTCAGACAGATTTAATCAGCTTAACGGGCCAGTAGTGAAATTTAAAGCTTTTAGTTTCTCAGTTAGCCACATAAATCAAACGGATGTCCTCCAAAACTATGGCCTGCTTCCTCTGTAGCTCAGCAGGGAAATACATATCATGTATACTTTACATTTCTGCTGCTGATCAGTGTCAATAACCAGCCAATATAGTCTTTAATTGTTTCAGGAGGATTAATTTGTCTAAGCATTTGCATTCTTGCTTTTACACTGCTGCCAACCATGTGTATTATCGCCCTTGGAAAGCTAGTAACAAGCTGCTGAATTGAATTACAATTCCACTGGATTGGGAATGTAACCAAGCAAAACAGTACCAACCAAAGAATGGTAGTGCAAAACATGTCCAAACTCTGGCCTCTCATTTATGACTACTGCTCCATTGGGGACTAGATCAACCATCTGTTTTGACATAGACATGGTCTGTTTTTAGGCATTCCTTGGCCTAATCAGAAATTTGGATGAGCAGCATGCAAGTGATAGACTGTTGGACATCATTCGTCATTGCTAACCGTGCACTAATGACATGCACATGGACAGTTATGCTGCAATGCCTTGAGCAGACTTTAACCCACTTTTTCCAGGTGAAGTAATATACAGTGAATTTGGCTTTAACTCCTGGAAAGTCACTCCTGTTCCAGTTCTGAGCTAAACTGCTGGTTTGCAGCAATGTGACTTGAGTCGTGCTTAGTTCTTCGTTTGATTTAAAAGGACTATAAATGAAGTAAGGCTCTGTACAAACATTTGACTGAGTTAATTGAAAGAAGTTTAAAACCAGGGCTGCCTCAAAAGCATGAAAGGCATTCTCCTGCTTAAACGGAGTGGCAACATTAGCCTGTATCTCTGCTGTAATTCACCAGAACTTGATGAGATACCCCGCAGCGACCGAAACTTCTTTGGTTTGATTTCTGCCTCGACTGCGTATCTCCTCTCAGTCTTTGAGCAAGGTGCCAAACCTCCTTCACTGGAAGTCACAATAGAAACGTAACATATGGATGACACATGGGTGTCTGCAACATGTTCTTTTAAATCCTCGCACTCTCCCAGAGTGATGCCGGCAAGCAGCGAGTTAGACTGTCACAAGCTCACCACACTGGATTGTCTGTTGTGGGCAGATGTTGAGGTTGTGTGTCCGACTGAGAGCACAGACCTAATTAAGACTGGAGAAAAACACATCATTTTTTTTTTTTTATTTGGTTCTTTCTGCTCTCTGGCCTCACTTTGATCCGGTGATTATTACCAGCTCTTTGGCTCTGGAGAGGAGTGGAGGGTGGGGAAGCATTGTGTCTCATGCTGACAGATTCCAAACAAAATACCCCCTCCCCCGCCACCTTCCCCTGCTTGTTACATCTGACACTCCCGGCTGGGTTGTCAGCGGTGAGGTCATTAAGAGAATCCAGCTGCCTGCTGAGGTTCGCTGCTCTGCTGTGGATTAGCACCAGCCAAAACATCTGCCCGCGTCCCGTAGTTAATACTGTACATGCACGCTCTCTATGAACAACGTGCGGCCGCATGAAACCACGAACACTGTCATTCACGTGTTAAAAAATCATGAACACAAATACACATGCGCATGCTGGAATAATTATCCCAGGAGGGGGGGTCCACTTATCTTTTCTTAGATCTCACTAACATTGTTGGATCTCGTCCTCCGATACTGCAACAATGGAGAGCTGTCGTTACATTTACTTTGCTTTATTTTTCGTCAAACAATGCTGGCATCATGCACACTCAGTGTGTGATTTTAGATGGCGTGCCGACGTTCCAGAAGCAAAAGAGGTATGGCAAGTTACAAGGCAGCATAAGTACCAGCATGTGTCTTGTCCTTCGGGCTCATGCTTTTTTCCCAGACAATCGATTTGGCTCCATTATTACCTCTGCTGCAGGCTTAAGGCTACAGCAAAAACGGCCCCTCCTATGGTTCTACCTCTTGTACAGAATGCTGAGTTGTTAAAAAAGCTCAACTCAACATGAACTGGCTGTGTGAAAGCTGCTGGCTTCAAGTAGCTTCAAGCTCTTGGAAAGTCTGCAGGAGACTGAAATTTATGTATTTTGCTACCTCTTGGAGAACGATAGATGTGTTTGGATGCAAAAGAGTCGTAATGGATTCCAACGGCGGCCCAGAGCCACAGGACAGATTAGAATGCATTAAAAATGTGCAGACAAACTTCTCAAACCCAAATCTTGTAGCACAGTCTGCTTCAGTGCTCCCCGTCCGTATGATCAGTGTACATATGTATCCCTTGTTTCTCCAACGGAGAGCGGAGGAAAGCACACCATACAGGGGGCTGCCGTGTGCATGGAGCGCAAATGAGGGTCAAATCTGTAGAGCACGTTGTCCATTAATGTGGAAAAATTCTGTTAACTGGAACAGAGTAGAGTATTTAGCAGTTGGAGGAGTTGTGGCGACCCAGCAAAGGAACGCCATAAGATTTGGTTTAAAACTCAACAAGTGGGTCAAAATGCCTAAATACATTTTCAAAAATTATTTTTCAATTCACGTTTTGTAATAGGACTAGGTGGTAGAGTGTGATGAACTAAAGTCAGGACCCATGATGACGCATGACTGCATCTTGGTGATGGCACGTTGCTGTAGCTTCTTCTTTTCTAAACAGACTACCCTATTTGGTGCCACAGAACCTAATCTGTTTCTGACTTTAATGGGTTTTTTTTAATGATAATGTTTTAAACTTTTGAACAAATGCCCCTGTTTTAATCTTAGAACCATTTTCATGTTTTTAGCCTATTTGGTGTAAGTTTTTCAGCCCCTGGTTTTATTAACGGTCTTAGAGCACCAAGGAACAAAATTGCCAGCTGGTTAATTTCTGAAATGGAGAAGCTAAATTAGCAGAGACAGACTGCAGGCGAGGCAAAGTACAAAAAAAAAAAAAAAAACAGACTTAGACTAGAAATCGCAATTAATAAGATCTCAGCAATCCCAAATCTTTGATGGAACAGTGGAAGTGCAACAATATTTTGTACATGCTAATGCAATAATGAAAATATTAGTTAAAGTCTTAAATCTTCTTCCTTTTGCTATGACTTTCTGCAATATTAAACACTTAAAAGTCCAGATCGGTAGCTGCTGCACAGTAAAAGCCCCGGCTGGCCAGTGTAAAACTTCAATCTCAAAAAATAGTGATAACAGAATTGAGTTTGCTGTGATGGAGATAAGGGAGCACTTGGTCGAAATTAAAGTGGCGGGGGGGAATGCCATGTTATCAAGGTTTTGTTGTAATCTGCCCTGCAATGTGACTCCTGGGTTTATGCTGCTCTTCCATCAATTCCTACCAAAGTAGAAGGAAGCAGAATGCAGGGCACACTCCCTCTGTTTGCCTGCGATAGAGACTGTTGATGTATTGTGTTTTGTAGGTATATAAACTGTAAACGGATCACTCGAAAACCTCAGAGAGTCGCTTTACGGCGTTATCGATTCCCATCTGTACCTCAAAATGATTTTGTCGCGGCTCTCTTGTCGACATAATCTCCCCATTGCCATTTTTATCAGATCATACACATACACCTACTCATTACATGCGACCATCTGCAATTTCTAAACTAATTACTGTTCTGCCATATTGCATGATGGAATGAGTTATGGATTGATATTGAGTGCAGTTTTGTGGTGCATGCACGCGCTGGGAAAGCGGCTTAAAGGAAATAACAGTAGCAATTAAAAAAAAAACAATAAAACAAACAAAAACAATTTTCTAGTTTCCTTGCTGGTTTATGTTCACCTAAAACTGGATTATTTTTTAATCATCATCTGACAGTTTATCTTCCACATGAGTCCAGCAGTGCTGGGATGGCTTAAGACGTTATGATTGATATTTTTGATTTCTTTTTTGTGTGTTTTTTCAGGATAAAGCCCCATAGGTTTACTTGTTTTTGTTTATCCTTTCTAGGGGGCTGTTTGCAAGTAACTACACAGAAACCCATTACCTGGAAGATGGCAGTGTGGTCACAGGCGGTCACAGCTTCATGGTATGTCTTAAATAACTTTCTCTTCTCTGTCTTTTTTTGTTTATATTACTTTTGACACAATGAACTCTGCTGTTTTTTTCATTATCACCCTCCCAGCAGCTCTTATGAATGCGTTTTTTTTTTTGTTGTTGTTGTTGTTGAAAGCCGCCTTGATGTCAGGTTCTGCTTTATTGATCTCCTGTTAGGGTCAGTGGGTGAAATAAAGAAAAGTTGATGTTGCAATTAAAACCCACTTTCCAAACTGCTTGAAACTGGATAGTCTCGCGCTGAGGAAGCCTTCGTAGGTAAGTGGGAGCATTTTCGTCCTCTGCTAGCCAATTCATATTTGATGAAATAAAAGGTGGACGGAGGGCAGGGAACAGCTCAAGTCTTTTATAATGGATGGACAATGGATGGATTGTTACACGGATCTGCAGGAAAATGTTGCGTTGGTGAACATGCAAGTGCACTTCAGAAGTCACTCTGACTGAGAAATATCCAGCACCCATGTATGACTCCTACTTATTAATTTGAGGTTGCATTTTTTCTTAAAATACATCTGTTAAGTATTTTTTTTTTTTTCTTTTACAAACTTTAGACTCAAAATCAATTCAGATATGCAAGTTTTACAAAATTAATCAGCCTTTTTACTCTATAATTTACAAAAATGTCCCCTATTTTGCAATTATAAAGTAAATTGCTTCATAAGTTATACTTCCTACTACAATTGTATTTCTTCCAACCATTCAAATTAGGCCAATGCTCATTTTCCAATTTTTTAATTCAAATCAGTTTTCCATGGCAAACATGCTCTACTTTCAAACACAAGTGGTCTTTTTTTGAAAACTGTCTTCCATGGTGCCATCCATATCCCCATTGAAGCGTGTTTATTTTGAGGATCTGAAATAGCAAGATTATTAGGAAATTAAGTCTACCGTAATGAATAATGGGGTTGGACTAGTTTCTGTGCTTCACAACTTCCACCTGCTCACCTGATTTGATCGATTGCAGCGATTTACTCATGCACAGTTCGGAAGGCAGTTTGATGTCTACATTTGGTACAGATACCCAGAAAGCACAATAATTGAGAGCGTGAGGTGGGTCTGTGTACAAAATGCCTGGCCTACTTATTATGAAATGAACAAAAGAGCAGATTAATAGAATTCAATGATGGCCGGCCCACACAGTGAAAATGAGCAGTCTTTTCCACTGGAGACTGCTGAGAGACCATCACCGTCTGGCTTGGCCAGCTCACCAGAATTGTTGCAATTCCAAATCCGTGAAGACAATAAAAGAGTTGAAGCGGGTCAGGTCAGGTCTGAGTGTCTGACACGCTGAGAGTCCAAGACGTGTATAGTTTTGGATGAATGGTCAGTTTGATGAATGCACAAATGTGTAATTCTGCAACGAGCAGTCATTTTCATGTCGGTATTTTGCATTGCATAGTGATTTTAATGAGTGGACAAAGCAAATCACTGCCAATACCATGTATTAACCAGCTCAGCGACTTAGAAAATCTTTCAAACTCCATCCCTCCTCTCATTCCTCTTTCATGACCACAGCCAGCTCTTCATGGGAGTCTTTTTACTGGAAAGGAGAAGATCTTTTGAGACTGATTCATTGTTAATTTATTTGTCCTGCCGGCAGGGAGGAGACTGATATAGTGATCTGGGCAACTGATCCAGAGGGTTCAGATGTGTGTCAAAGACAAGGTACTGCTGGGAGTGACTTCAGCCAGATTCAGCCCTCCCTTGGTTCCCTCTGTCTGTTTTACATCCCCACGCTGAATCATACGTCCACACATGATCCAGTAAAGGAGTGCCATGTGCTGTAACTAAAGCCTTCTATTGGGAATATGAATGGCTAGTCAGTACCTTTAGGAGGCAACTTGGGCTGATAACTGCATAGTTTTGATAAACTTAATGTTCACACCCAGGATTTCCTCCACACAATAATCAGAGAATTTGTTATTAATCTTCCACGCAGCACATACGAAGGCGTGAGCTCTGTACCTTTCCATCATTTTTTATTTCTACCAACCAAAAAAGAGTGTATTCATATCTCTTATATCAATGCATCAGTGTCATGATCTCATCAAAGAAACACGAGGTGGGTGCATTAAGTCAGTGCACTTAAATCCCCCCCAAAACACTAGAATTTCATATTTCATGTGTTGCGCTGTCCTTACTTTGTAACTTTTTAACTCACTAAAATCAATAGTTCTATTTCCGTACAAGATATACTGTATGTAAAACAGCTAAACATGTAAGGGCAGTTGGCTTTGCAAACTTTTTTTTTTATTATTATTTTTTAGTAAGATATAGTTTTTTGGGCAGAAGGGCCAGTTGCTATTAGCCAAACCCAAATGCTGTGGGATTAATGTTTGCTGCCATTTCTTGCAGCCCAATTTGCTCACAAAAAAGTAGCCAGGTCCGAAGGTCCAGTTTGTATGATTTAATGTCATCCTTTTACCCGCTCTCCCCAATGATAGCTACTATAAATGCAAAAAGACTCGGAAGGCCTTTCTCTGGAACCAGTGTTTATTTTTTCCATTCTGGGCTACTCTATAAACATGGCAGTGTACCTAAAAACTAATGAAAACATTATTATGAATATTACTTTCAATTTCTGCCCCTAAAAACTGCACACAGGATAGTTTAACATAATATTTTTGAGAGTTGTCATTTCAGATCTGGTTGCGGTTTTGGTTTGATTGTTGAATCTGCAAGCTAATATCATATCTTATTCTATTTTTGCAAGCCCTTCAGTAAATACATATGCTAATCTTACGTTGGTAATGTAATTATTCAGGACGCGTTCGTGTGATTGGCTGAAAAGTAAATCACCCCCATGTGGGTTAGAAAGGAGGGAGATATCTGATTGACTACAAATAATTTGCTGTTGAAAAAATGCTTTTGTGGGTGGAGTCACGTATGATGAGTTAAAAAAAAAAACCCGAACACAAATGCAAGTTCACAAACCACAAGCAGTTTGTACATGAAGATTCAACAGTCTGTGTATAACAGTCGCAACATATACGTATGTATGTTTCCGAATGCAAATTGCAAATTATTTTAAATACATATATTTTTGCGGATTTCCATTGTCTATATTTGAAACAAGAAATATTTTTGTGCGTATTAGAAAAAAATGTGTGTGTACAGAGTGATTTATATATAAATCCCAAACTTCATTTGTAAATCAATCTCTGTGCATTTGGGAATTTTGAGACTGATTTAACTCCATAAAATTCAGAGTTGAGAAAATGCTTTTCAACTGCAACCTTATAACCACTGCCAAGGAGTAGAGGTTAGGTTTTTGCCTGCATTTGTGAATTTCTTTGTTTTGGGACAGGATAACTCAAAAGTTAAAGCTGGATTTTTATAGGATTTTCAGGAGAGGCAGGGAGCAGTTGGCCAGAATACGATCGAAATCATCATCTTGCTCCGGTGTGGTGCTACTATGACCTTTCTTCGAGGTCTTTAATGTCTTATGTTACATAAAAGTTATTCAAAACAAACGTACCAACATTATCTGCTTCATATTAACTATATATTAAAGTTAGTTGCAAGCCTTTTGCCTTATCACTTACCTCACTGTAGGAATTTAAAATTACCCCACATCTCCAATCTCATAAAAATAAGAAAGTGAGCATAACAATAGTGTTGATTGTTTGGCCTTGGTGGAGGTATGTGCTCTCAGAGTGCTTTTTTTTTCCAGTTTTTGTTGCAGAATTACTGTGAACAAGTGCTGTGAAAAAGCAAGGATGTCCTTTAATGCCAGAAACCCATTCAGACATGGAACATGTAGATTTAGCAGCCTCTTGAGATTAGACACCTTGACGAAGGCCCGACATTGAAATTTACTGCCAATGCCTCTATGTTTAGAGGCAGTTGAAGAGGGGTGGAAATCTCACATTCCTTGTTTTCCAGAACAGGGTGGCAGGTGGTCAGACCTCACCTGAGCAAGAGACGGCCTAACTTAGCAGACGGGCTGTTTTCACTCTAAACCAGACATTTCCTCCCCGCCCTCTCACTGCCAGCCCTGCCTTAATAAACCTGGGCTTACTTTTCTGCTCCCTGCTGCAGCCTGACAGGTGGTCCATTAAAGCTTGTACCTGGGAATGCAGCAGCTAGCAGCTGGATTATGCTGGGAAATGTGAAACTGCACAGATTTCAGTCATCATTTGCCTGTGGTGAGGGCTGAGAATGGGTGTTGCTAACCCTGCAAAAATGTTGTTCCTGCAGAATTAATTAGCTCATATTTGACTGTTATCGTCTGGAGATCGTGTTGTGCTGCGCTTAAACCTAAGGACATGTTTCTGTCCACAACTGGTCCCACTATCTCTTTTGAATTTTAAATACACTTTACTCATTGTACGTATGTGTGCTCCCACAGGCAAACTGCTACTACCACGGTGAGGTGGAGGGACATATCAACTCGGACGTCAGCCTCAGTACCTGTGCTGGTGTTAAGTATGTCTCATTTGTTTCATATTTTCCTCAAGACAATACCCTTGATATGATTCCTTTGTGGGAAAAAAAACAAAACAGTAGCCAGTGATTAATTAAGAATTAATAAAGCAAATTTGATTCAGTTCAGGTAGGCAATGCTGCTTTCATACTAACTCCAGAGGCAGATCAGAGGTGAAACTGACCCCTTACACGAACTTAGGGGAACTTAGGACGAACTACAGATGGGGAGGTGGAGAAAAGGTAGACAAAACAGTGTAAACGGGGTTTAAGACTTTAAGGTTTAACTATCACTCAGACTCAGACTGAGACATATTAAATCTTTTTCACATTTTTCAACTTAGGTCCCATTTCCCAGTCTTAAAGGCTCTAAAATTTCACTAAGTACAGCTTTTTTTGTAAATTACTCCAGTATGGAGTTTGTTCACCAGGGCTGTGTAGCGCGACGTGGCTATAACGTGCCACAGTATGAGGCAAGTTGGAGCGTTGGAGTAGATGCAGTAGATACCTTCAGTGAAACACCTGTTTTTTTTATTCAATAACTGTAGAAATACTGTATAAAACCAATGTTTGTACAGTCCTTTTTTGCTTCCTGTTGCACCCTTGAACCCCTTGACACCACCACTCAGCTCCTGAAAGAGGCACTGCTTTCATGCAGGTATCTACTCCATGGCACCAGGCACCTGCAATAACAGTCTGAGTGTAGTTAGAGGGGAAAGAAAGCTATTTACTTCCAAAATTTGGACTTGCCCAAGGTTTCTAGTTACCCAACTTCATACCAGTGTAATATTAACAGAAAATATCTATTTTGTGAAATTATAGAGCCTAGAAGACTAAAAATAGGACTTAGGTCGAAAAAATATAGGAATCCTCCTTAAACATTTTAATTTGAGTTGTGATTAATACCTGTTCTCTTCTCTATGCCAGTGGTGGTATTTGCTGATTATATCCCAGCCTTCAGCTTTCCATGTACATATAAGTGCATGGAAAGCTAAGGGTGGGTTCTCCCTGCTTTTAGGCTTTCTGCATTGGCATGTGGAAGGGCAGAGTTCCCAGAATGGAGCCACATATGCCAAATACAACTTCATGCAAATGGAAATCTGAGTTTTTCTCTGACCCAAGTGGTTCAAACTCAAATGTAGTAAATGCCCCACCAGAGTGTTCATCAATCATTGTTAGGGACAAGTTTAGGTCAAATCTACCCTCATGTCTAAGTCCTGTCACTACTCCAATTCTAGTCATAAGTCCATCCAGCTTATACTTAATAGACACCGAGAGCTGAAGCCAATACCAGCTGGCATTGAGCAGGAGACTGGCTACACCTCCGAGAGGTCCCTAGTCAGTCACAAGCCTCAACAAACTGGACCAACTTTTGAGAAAATTGGAATTGCCAATTGAACTAACTTGTGTTTTTTGGGGGAGATTTGGACTGATGAGGAAGCTAAAGCAAACATGGTAGAAACCTAGAACTTTCTGGCTTTCCTGTTGAGTGAAGACCAGGTTCTTTCAAGGCACAGGTGTATCCAAAAGCATTTGGATATTTGATAACATTACGAAATTGTGCTGACACCCTGCGCTGTTAGAGGGAAGTAAACTTGCAAGGATTTAGACAAGCGAGAAGTTTGAGCATTGGAAACGAGCCTTTTTCAGATGTCAAACAAGAGTAATGATTGCAGTAATATCATTGGAAACCATCAAGAATGTTTTCAAACCCGCCAAAAGTCTACAACCACCGCTGAGCGTTTCGCCTGTGAGACCTCTTGCTGTTAACCTAATATTTATTTATTTATTTGGTTTATTTTTGCTTGTTTCGGTGTGGCTGCAAAGAAAACGAACAAAAGACCTTCTCTGACAGAAAGCTACGGATTGCATGGCCTACCGGGACAAATTGATTGGCTTGGGCTGGCAGCGCTCAGGCTTTTGGGGATGTGTGATTGCATGTGGTTGTGAACGTTGTGAATGTTGCGCAAGGTTTGTGGGAATCTTAAAGTCTGTCCAAACTTACTCGGTGAGAATTTCACTTTCAATCACAGAGGGACTGTCAAAGCATGAGAAAAATGAAAACAAAGGAATATTATTTACTACCCTTGATTTTGTATTACCTGATCTTGACTGTTATTAATGTGCATGATACCGACTGATGAATCCATTCGCTGCATATCTGAAATGTTTCACTGCAATTATTTGAATTCTCCTCAAAGAAACAGCACCTTGTCTAGCCTCATGAAAATCTTTCCATGTGTATGTTTCCTTCTCCGCAGAGGCTTCATATCTCTTGAAGACAAATCCTACGTACTGGAACCATCTCCCGTTCACTCTGACGGGACTCACTGGATCTACACAGCTGATCACCTCAGTATCGCTCCTGGCACCTGTGGCCATGATTTCAACATATCCTATCCCAGCGAACATGCGGACAGCAGTCCGTTCAGGACATTCAGCTCAAGGGTAAGGATCTTTAAATTGTACCGAGTAAGTGTATAGCAAGTGACTCTTCTCTCAGGATGCTTTCATTTGAAAGTAGAGAGCTGATAGGAATAAAACGAGCGTGGAAAGATTGGAGGGGTGACACGCAACAAATATCCCCAGGCCAGACTTGAACTGGAGTTCAAGTTGTGGCTCATTTTCGCCACCTCAAAAGCAGAATCAGTAGAAATAATTGCCAGAAATAATCCCTGTCAGCCATCATTTATGACCCTCCAGAGGTGTGTGTGTGTTTGGTGTCTGTATCTGTTTTTTTTGGGTGTTGCTATGATTGGGACGTCTTTGAGCATCAGTTCCTTTGGGCGGCGGGCGTGTGGATCACAAGGGTATGTGCTTGTGGTGCCGGAGAAGAAAGGCCAACTCCCAATGTTCTCTTTACAAAAAACTCCTTGTTTTTGTAAGACAGAACATCTTGAACTTTCATCAGGACATCCCCGTTTTTCAGTTTTTACGGTAAACTCCAGTATGTTTCATCTCAAGCTGTGTTTTTCAGTGTGAGGGGAACCCCCGGGTGCACTGTTTTCCGAAGTTTAGGAAGACAAACCATTTCATGTAAATTTGTTTGAAAGTAATGTCTGATTATTGCGCAGATACACCATACAATAAATACTACACAAATATCTTTCATTAACATCAGAAAACTTTGGACAACAGTTCCACCTCTGCAATTGACTGTAGTAAAAACACTGTATGGACCGTATAAACATTTGTCTTGACAATTTTTACAGTTATTGAGTCAAAAACACACTGGAGTTTAATTGTAGGTATCTTCTCCATGTTACCAGACACTCGCATTAACATTTTGAGTAGTTAGTGGGGAAAAATGCGATTTATTTCCAATGTTTCCATTTTCTCAGTGCTACTGCACTTTATCGCCCTTCTGAGGAAAACGGCCTGAGCATCCAAACCCAATACTGTACTAATTTTGAAAACAGATGTATTTTGTGAAAGTTTGAATCCTTAAAGAGCAACAAATAGAACACATGGAGTTTTCCTTTAGCACGACAGCGTGTCAATCAGAAAAAAGCAAACAAAACACCAAATCAATCCCAAAAGTGTGTATGGATAATGAATAGTGAGAGAGCCGGGGTGAAATCAATTTGTTTTAATTATTTGAACCCTGTGACCCTGTGAGGTTTTTAATCATTAAGTTGTCTGACTAAATGGGAACCTCTGTTACCCTTGGATAACCTCTGAGTGCTGGAAAAAAAAAAATCAAAGATTAACATCAAATCTTTCCTCCAATGACCAATTTTCTAGACTGAAGAACGCCCTAAACTTCCCTAGATTTCTGACAATTGAAACAAATTGAGCCCTTTGCCTCTGCGTCTCATAGCTTTTGCCACTTAATTGCTTGAGCTGGTGTTTTGGTCACGCTGCGCCCTGAAAAGGATGTGAAGAAAGAATATCCTGTACCAGCCTGCCAGAGTGAAAAATGTGTTTTTGTTGTGCCCCGTGTTTGGATTCTGACGCACAGAATATAAGTACCGCTCACCTTAACGCTCCCCGAGGAGATCATTTGCAATGTAAATGGCAGTAAGTGGCCTGCTGTGTATTTTAGGATCCACGACTTGTTGAATTATTCACTCATTTCCTCCATCTGATATCACGGCGTCCATTAGCAGGACGAATGGAAAGCGGGGGTTGATAAACGCCTGGAGAGGGTACGTGGGCAGTTAAGTGGCAACATTTGCCGGATCGGACTGCAGGCTTGTGCATAATGCCCCTCGTCACCTCCTGGCTGTCCACAATTAAACAGATGGTCTTTTAGAAACTTCACCTTTTCCCACAGTCTCCACTCAGACCCCCACTATCCAACTGAGTAGAGGGATAAATCAAAAAGGGACTGTGGTCCCAGGGAGTCCAGGGAAGAGAGCTTTGAAGGGGATGGGCGCTGATAAGGTGAAAACAAAGACTCCATTGATCTTCGTCTGGCCGGTGAAGGATGGCAGGAGTGGCTGTTTAATTAGACCAACACACAGAGAATTCAGAGAGCTGGTGTGGAAGATGAAACAGGTTCAGGGACGCAAAATGAGGGGATCATAAATTTGATGGAGTTTATTAATCATTTCATTGGGTTTTTATTGAGATGAACTGTTTTCAGGAAGCAGGGCCAAACATATACGCTGGTTATAACATTACAGACCTTAAGATGAATAGTTTTTATTTATATATGCAGTACACTGCGCAAAACAGTAACAGAGGTGGAATACGATAAATACAAATTGAAAAGGGCTCATGCTGATGATTTATACCAATGGGAAAAATACAGCTTAGCTCTCCTGCATGAGCGGAGCCTTTTCCATATAATTTAATATATTTTAATTTGATCGCAATGTTCCCTCTGAGTTGTTTAAAATACTGCATCCCTGTCCCTCCTAACTCAGCGTGCGATGTCAGAGTTGGAAGGCGAAACGCCGCTGCTAAATGAAGACAGATGCGGTTTAGAAGGGAGGTGGATAAACACGATAATCCCACGGCTGATTAAAAACGTGAAAACAGAAAAAAACCCAGCAGGTACAGTGATCCTATTTGTAGCAAAGAAAAGATACTGTACACATATATATATTTATATAAATGTATATAGGCACTGAGGTGTGCTGTCGCTGCCACCCTGAGCCTGCTGGAGGGTCTAAAGATAAAGAGGCGTATTTGCAGGGGAGTCAGATGCATCAGGGAACGGTGCAGAGATATGATGGCCAGCTGACAGGAACAGGACATCAGCAACATGAGTTCCTGGAAATTGCTCTTGTCACAGGATGGACGTGTGGCTGTCCAAGATGTGAAACATGAACCCACAGTGCACACCCGGTATTCTGAGACTGTCTTCCGTGATCGAAACTGAGAATTGAGGTGGAATATAAAATACAGATGGTCAATATATTTATAGATTGGAAGTGGTTACAGAGGCTGCATTATTCAGTTTTCGTCTTGAGCTGAACCCGAGCTGGGTCTGTTGGCTTTATAAAACCTGTGAGGTGTGTTCGATAACTCCCGGGCAAATACATTCTCTTAACCATATACATTTTATAGCAACACCTCCTCCTTTACTTCTGTAACGTCGGAGCTGCAGTAAAACAGGAATTAACGGAAGAAAAAGGGAGAATATTTGTGCTTGTTTGCCTGATGTTCAATCACTCAAATCAAATATATATTAATAGTTATTTTTTTGACATCTAATGAATCGGATACAGCAACAAACACTTTCCATTTCCCAGTGTTTCAGTTTAGGTTTTCTAGAGAAAAATGAAAAGAAAAGTCCTTTCCAACGGAGCTCTGACAGGGATGCTTCTCTCTGAGTTTACTGAAAATGGTGCTCATGTGTGTGTCTCATCGTCACTGGTCTCTCAGAGACTTGGTTATCACTGTCGGGCGCATTTAGAGCACACTTGCCCATCCTGGCTTATCTATGGTAGGGACAGATAAGAGCGGAGAGGACCCAGACTGCCTGGCCAGCAAGGATAAAGCAGCTCAGGTTGAAAGCAGGCCATAGTGGGAAGGCAGAACTCTTAGCCAGCAGGATGGTATAGGATCTGTGTGTGTGTGTGTGTGCAGGTGAGAGCAGCATCTCTTCCATCGCCGGTGATCATGCTCATATTTGTATTGGTGTTGAAGGGATCCCAGTAAGAGTCACGCCTGTACTATAACATTAACTTTTATATTATTCTTTCATTCAATATCCATCCTCCCATCCAGGTTACATTCAAGTCTGTGCTCTAGTTTTGCTATAATCCTGCTAAAAATCAAACCATTCAACCAAAAGACAGGACTGAAAACATACAGTAATCTCCTTGGCGAAGGTGACAACTGGATGGATTACCGAAGAATTTGGTTCAGGCCTTCATGGTCCCCAGAGGATGACTATTTGGTGATCTCAATGCATTGGCTGAAAGGCAAATTTGCAACCCATTGGCTAATGTCTGGCGATGACTTAACTTTTGAGTGTTTGTTATGCCTCGGCAGCGGCGACGGGCAGGGCCAGAGGCATCAAGTTTCCGGGTCGACCGTCTATCCTGTGTACGTACCTACAGTAGGTCCGTCCAAGGATGAATTGATTAGATTTTGTAGGTCAAAGATCAAGGTCACTGTAGCTTCATATGGGCCACCTTTGAATGTGAAACAACCTCGGATCGAAGCCACAGACAGTTAACTTTGGTCAGAAGTGTGACTGCAGTGCCCAGGAGGTTGAACTTTAACCTTTGACCTTTAAGGATCACTGTGACTTGAAGTCAGTCAAGACTAAATTTAGGCATTTTTGTCAAATTTCATACAAACCTACATTTGGACTCGAGTGTGAATTGGTTAAATGTTGGAGGTCAAAGGTCACTGCAACCTTACATATCGTGAGATCTAAATATAGTGGATTTTTTGCGTGAAAGGGGCATTAGAAACAACAGCCTTCAGGCTTAGATTTGCCCAACTAAAAACTGAGTTATCCAGGAGTCATATGCCACTCCTCACTACTCCTTTACCTCCATACACTAAAGTCACCCTGTAATCTAAAGTTCATTTCAAAAGATGCCCCTGAACCTTTGAAGAAAATAAGTTTTCTGCCAATCACACTACCACAAAACACACTCACCTCTTGTTTGAGACCCACTGCTGTACTTTCACTGTCTGCTTTGTGTCCCTTCTGGAGGCATTAAACTGCCAAGCAGTAATTTTTCCAATTTAGTTTATTTGCATTTGGCATTTAATACAGTCGGGTGTTAATGCAGTCTTACAGAACACTTCTAGCATACCTGGTATTTGTATTGTACAATTATTTTTCTCTTGACAGCTCATATTCCGAGTCTCTTTACCACTTAGACTCTGCTTTCCCTTTTTCCCAACTGTCCTACTAAAATCATCATGTTAAATTTGCCATAATTCACTGCAGCTGATTCTTCCTACGTGCTCAAAAAAGGTTGGACTGTAAAAATCTTTGATCGCACCAGTGTGCTGGTAGAGTTCCTGTGGATATATATCATATCACGTGCTCTTTGGACTGTATTAAAAAAGAAAATAGCAGGCGGTCCAAGTGTTCCATATAGTGCAGTCTCCAGTGTAAAAAGGTGTGATTTATTAGTTAATAAGTGATTCTCATGCAGTGCAACTGAAGGTCAGCGTGGCTTTAGCGGCTCTGACTGGGTCTGTACGTGAAGCGTAGCTGATTGCTTTGTGCTGATTCCTGTTTCTGCCTCCTTTTGTGTCGAGCGTGGCTCAGGTGAAAAGCCGTACTGAGTGCCCACCTGTTAAAATTAGGCCGCCCTATTCAAAGAGACGTGGTTAAGTGCGTCCTCCTAATGTCATTCTTTCTCCTTCTTCCTTCCTCTCTCGGTGTGTCACGCACAACGTCCACCTCTAGCACAAACGCCACACGCAGACAACGACCAAGTATGTGGAGCTGATCATTGTGGCCGACAACAGAGAGGTAAGCAGAGGTCACACACCCTCTACCTCGTCACCTCTCCTGCTGGCTTTTGCAGCCGAGGCTGGCTTTTGCACGTATACTTAGTGGCCCCTCCAACCCCATTGGCACTTCCAGCCACATCCTGCTGCATGCATCAATTGGAAACTCAGATTTAAGATCTCAAAGATTGCAATGAGAGGCATAAAGGTCAATATCAGGGGCACAGGGATGGAGAAAATGCTGAGTATAAGCCAAGGTGGTTGGGGTTACCTCTTTAGCCTGAGCTCTTTGTTGATAGCAACTACAACAGACAGATGTAACATGACAGTCCCAGAAAATATCTCACAAGTTGATTAACATTCAAGAGGAGGCTCTCTTTTTCTTCTCCTTGCTTTATTCTGCCTGCTGTTGTTCAGTTTCAGAAGCAAGGCAAGGACATGGAGAAGGTCAAGCAGCGGCTGGCTGAGATCGCCAATTACGTGGACAAGGTAACAATCAAATCAACAGAGGGAATATAGTGCGGGAATGTGATTTATTAGAGGTCACGTCAGGCCTTTGGAGAATTAACCACCCTGCGAGCAGGAGCTGATTGGATTAGGAATGGATGATCAATGCCATAACTCGACCGAGAAATGTTGTGAAAAGGCGGCTGTAATAAGATGTGCTGTGATTTATTCCTATTTGAAATTGCACTTTCATTTATGTGTGTGGATTTGTTCGGAGCCCTCTCTGTCATTTTTAAGAGGCCTGTGTTTTTAATAGGTCGTATGAAATAGAGAAGAGACTAACAAAAGTGTTTCTCCACGTCCACCCCCTCCTCCTGTCAACCTGCAGTTCTACAGGGCTTTGAATATCCGTGTGGCGCTGGTGGGCCTGGAGGTGTGGAGTGACATGGACAAGTGTCCCATCACCCAGGACCCCTTCAACACTTTGCATGAGTTCCTAGACTGGAGGAAGGTCAAGTTACTGCCTCAGAAGCCTCATGACAATGCCCAGCTCATCAGGTAGCTCGGTCAATGTGGCATACACACGTAGTGATAGCGGCGCTGCAAAAATGTACGTGCCTATTTTGAATCTATGTATGATAGCAAAAATATTTAAAGCACAAAAATTGAGAAACAAAGCAAATTAATTTAATTTTAAACTTCATAAATCATGACCAGCCTTAGCAGTTTGCTTCCTGTAAAATCCCTTTGAGTTGCTAACAAATGCTACTGATTACAACATGCGAACCGATATGTAATACTAAAAAGGACAGGCTCTGTTAAGTGATATTTATCCACTTATCTGTTAGTTATCACGCCTATTTGTCACAAAAAATTGAGAGAAAAATGAATGAGTGTATTTTGAAAAGACTGTAATCACTGTTTTTTTTTCCTTTTCATGCTGACACTCCACTGAAAATGAACTTTAATTGCTTGTTAATTGATCATGTGATGTTTTCAGTAGTCTGCTTTAGGAAATACACACATTTCCCGTGAGACTGTCACCCAAGTGATCTTAGTGCTTTTTTACGTCAGAGTCAACTCATGTAGTTAGTAGACTGTTAAAAGTCGAAGGATGTGTATAAAATTTGACATGTAGACCTTTAAACGTGCGCAAAAATCGTCTACATATATTTCTGTAGTGATCGTAGGGAGCAGTGGCCGGAGGTGGAAACGGTTCACTTGGATTCAGATGCTAGTAGAATTTAGCAAGGGGATGCTCTTGCTTCCCCCTTTAATGATTGATTGATAATGCTACCAAATATTGATGTTAATATTTTTGTCATAAGTAGAATATGCTCCGTATAGTTGACACACAATGTCCACCTGCATAACTTGACAAATACACAATGAAAGCTAATGATAAGCTAATAGGCCTTCTGCCACAGTAGCCATTTTGGTAAGAAATACACATAGTGTTCACATTAACACTAATTAAGGTTCTGTCCCATTTAGGACAGACAGAGTCAGTGTGCTGCTCTTGTGCATGTTGCCTCACTGGAAAAGCTCCGCCACACTAAATGGAAAAGAAACTTAACACATTTTCTTTTTCTCCACACCTGTTTTATATTTGTGATTAGCTTACAAACTGGCCGCCCGGGAATAAGATCTATGTTGGAAAAGAAAAGGAAGAAGCTGCTATTTCTGTGGGCACGCCTGAAGTGATTGCACATGTTTCCAGGTTGTAACCATATTCCCCCACAAACAGGCTAGCTGTGGAATGCTAAAGCCAGCAACCGCACCACAATTTCATAGCGGTCAAAAACCACTCTGGGGTCTCTGATAGTTGAAGTGTGAAGATGTCTGCGAAGTTGACGATCTGATCACATCTGTTTTCTCTCTCTCAGCGGGGTCTATTTCCAGGGCACCACCATTGGTATGGCACCCATCATGAGTATGTGCACAGCAGAGCAGTCGGGAGGAATCGTCATGGTACGTAAACTTAATGCGCAACAGAGCATCCTCCCATTCTTGCTACAGCAAATGAGAACCCCCCCCACACAGAAAAGAAAAATTTGGTATGTTGTCAAATAAAAGAAAACAGATACCAGATTTTTTTCTACCCATTTCCTGTCTGAGGTAATCTCTGTAGAGGCCTTTGAGGTCTCGTCCTTCCGGAGGTGATGTTGTATTAACACACATCATTGAGCGTTTTTCCAGGAAAGCTGGTGGCATACATCGTGCCCTCCTCTTGCTGAATCAGCGTGCACTGAATTCACAAGTGGAAACCCCTCGCTGCTTAATGACGTTAGACAAAATGAGTGACTTTAAGGGTCCAGCGTATCGCAGCCATGTTGTAAATGATCGGCCTTTTATGGTACTGCAGCATTATACTGAGCAGATGAGCCGTGCCGTATCGGTGCAAGCCATCCCATAACTTTATACTCCACCTGGCTTGGAGGTAACATTTGCAGCCATTCCCCAGATGGTTCTTGACTCTCGTCGTCCCAGATGGTAAAGTGACGACTCATTATGATAGAGCTCTGCGAACACACATACATCAGGTCGGAGACATAAATGATTAGCTTCAAACCGCCGACTCTTCTGTTGAGCAAATTACGACCTTGTTGTCGGAATTGTCTCCCTGTATTTACGGAGTGCCTTTTGAACTCATTAGGCAGCTTCTCCCGATGGGTCTAGACATCTGGAATCTCCATTTACTGGCCCAGAATGTTTCACTAATTTCATTGGTGTGGTGAAACAGAACACAGAAAATGGCACGTAATGCTCGTGAGTTCATAAAGGTGGGTTTTTCCACGAGACTGAACCAGGGTGTTAAAGTTGGACCGCTGTAAGTGTCGACACCTGATGAGCGACACTTTCAACCCCCTCCCCTCATCAGTCTGAGCTCTCCTTCGACAGTACTGCTGAATAATGCACAGTGACATAAAGACCCTATCAGCAAAATGCTCTGAAGCATAGCTTTGCGTCCGTGAAGCCGCTATATTATTTATCTGAACTCTTCATATGTTCATGTTTTACACACCTTTCAGGAAATCTCAGCCAACAATCAGGCAACTTTCCTTCCAGGTTGTCCAGGTTGCTCTTACTTCAACTTCACAGTACATCAAGCTGCAGTTCCGTTTCCTTTGGCCAGATTTACATGATGTCTGTTAGGTTTAATGTCTCCGTCTTTCAGCCCGTTTACCGGCTTTGCTTGGAGGAGGTTCACGCCTGTGTGTGCGCGGATGAAGTAGCACACGTGGCTCTGTCGGAGTTTTTCAGAGCAAGAGGGAAATGACAGTCTCCTGTTTCATTTCGCACTTCAGTGCCACAACACCGAAACGCTCCGATAAGCCGAGATCCCGCAGCATTGCTGCTTTAATCTCAGCAATATGCAATTATTCTGACTTGTTTTGAGGGATGTTTCTCCAGTGCGTCCTGTGGGAAACAACAGTTTGCCTGGTATTCAGTTCTTTTTTTTATATATATATTATTTGTTATTTTCCTCGGAGAATGCCATAAAATGGGCCTGTTTTGTTTTTTTTTAATTAGCTATTATTTGCAGCAACTGAACTGTAAATTAAAATTTTATGATGGAAAGAGGCTTGTGGCATCATGTCTAGTTTAGATAAACCAAATACTGAACACACAGAAGCATAGAGGTATAGAATTAGTCATATAAGTTAATAATATAAGTTTCTGTGTGATTAATTTTATTGTTTTTATTTTGTAGGACCATTCGGACAATCCCCTGGGTGCTGCAGTCACTCTGGCCCATGAGCTCGGGCACAACTTTGGCATGAACCACGACACACCAGAGAGGGGTTGCGGCTGCAGGGTGACTGTAGATCGCGGCGGCTGCATCATGACTCCCTCCACCGGGTGAGTCACGGCGCCTGTCTTAACACATAAGGCTCAATATATCTTAAAGATATCTGGCCCCTTACTAATTGCTGTGTTATTTAAGCTAGTTAGCCTACATCAGTCTTAGCACATAGGACATGAGGTCTTTTTTGGTTCATTTAATTCCAAAACCATCCGACACACTTATTGAATGAAGCAGCTCTCATTTAAAAAGAAAACCCATATTGTGATGATGGCATATGTAAATTTTATCCCATGTGTTCCTTCTTTGAAAGTTATTGTTATGCGGAAAGAAAAATAAAGCAGTTGAACCGTTGGGCCGTTGAGTTTACGGCGCATTCGACAGCTGTGCTATCGCCCTGAGGCAATATGAGGCTTTCCGAAAGGAAAGCCAGTGGTTCAGTGGCAGCGTATTTCCAAAACAGTACAGTTTTACCAATCCTGACACAGTGTGGATTATTTTACACTAAGTGAAACAGTGCAAACAGTGAAATACAAACTATGCTAAAGGAATGAGGAAACATCTCAAAACCATATCGAGATAGGGTCGTAGTTATTAGATAGTTGCTGACTGTGGCTTGTAATGTTGTCGTAGGCAGTGTCGGGGATTGGATCCGTGGACTCTCAGGCAGAAGCTATGCTTTGAACACTTTAATCAGTCCAGGTTTTTGCACACTGGCAGGATATAGTACAGGCAACTTGGCAATGCAGCAAGCACAAGGGACGGTCAGAAACAGGCAAAAACAGTTACACAAGGACACCGCAAATAAATAGATGCTTGAGACTGCGGGGTAAAAAAGATCTGGCAATGATGGAAGTCAAGGCAGGTGTTTAAATACCTAAAGGGAGGGGAGGCAAACTTAACCAAACTGAAACAAAAACAGGGCACACTACAACTACACACAATAAAGCACAACATATACAGTTCAGGAGCCTTGACTGGTCCCGACAGTCTGTGGTGGAAACAAGCGGTATCAGTTGCAGCCCAAGGTCTAGCGGTCTGTGAGAGCCTCAGATTGGTGTTTATGCTGGAAATTTCCCCTCGTGTTTGGTTTGGACCGAACCCATGAAAAACAGCAACAGTAACACTATTCCTGATTATAGACTCATAAAACAACACAGCAGTAAGATGTAAACTTGCATTTAACCCAGACTGAGGTTATCCTCGGTCAAGGAGTCCGTCCCAATATTAGAAACGAGATGAACTTATGAAAAAAAATGCTTGTTCTTGTCCTTCTTCTGCTCCGTCGCTCCGCTTTTCCTCGTTATTCACAGCCAGTTAGAGTGATTCTATTCTTTGACACGCATGCAACTTTAATGTTGGAAAATCTCTCTCTGCAGCTTCAAATAAATAGTTAAACGCCTTTGAAAACCGTCTATTTTACAGTTTTTATGTGCGGAACACTTATCACCTCTCCCTGAAAATATCTGAATCTGAAGTCATGCGGTTGACCTCTAAATGTGGAAATAATGCAGTTTGTGCCAATCACAGACTAGTAAGAACTAGGTAGTAGATGAATACTTGGAGTTATTACCCTGCTCCATGCAGAGCCTGGGATCCTTTTACTTCCAGCTGACAAAAGAAATGAATGGTCTAAACTTTTTTTTTTTTTTTTTTTTAAGATAATACCCTCTTCTGCTGCTTTGCTATTTAATCCAGGGTGAAGGAAGCAATCGATTTAAACGCGGATGTTTAGGAACTCAGTTTTCCCTCATTCTACTTCCCCAGTTAATTCCAGGTCAGTCCCATGTACTCTGCCGGAGGCTGTACTACATCTCCCATGGGGTCCAGCGCAGCCTCCTCACTGTTCTGTGTTGTTAAAGGCCACACACATGGGCTCTGTTGCAATCACCTGAACATTGTTCATCATCTGGCTCCAACAGTTATTTGTTTTTAGCATTGAATTGAATGTTTTTCTAGGCACACCACCAGCTCTTTTCACAGCACAATGTGATTATAGAGAAAGCCTCTTCACGAGCCTGGGACCTAGATGGGTTGATACAAAAGCCCCGCTGATTACCAGCCCCCACATTCAAAAACCGCACGTACTAATTGAAATAAACTTGGCTGTGCTCAGTCAGCACGGAGCATCCTGTGTTTTGTTTTTGCTGTTGTGATTGAGCTTTCATGTCGATCCAGTTCATCATACTATGCTAGGATGAGATGTTTAAGGGTAGGTGGTGGTGGATGGGGGGAGGTAGCAAAACTGCAAGCTGTCCCAGTGCCAGCTGCACATCTGCACAGAGCGCAGCGTGTTTCCTGCTCACACTGGTCACGGCTAATTGTCGCCTACCCATCTCGGTCCACCACCACCCCCCTGAATCAGAGCTAAATGAGAACAGACTTGTGTCTCTCATCCTTTGAGATTAGAACTCCATCAAATGACAACTGAGCTGCTTTTGGCTACTCCATAAAGCATAAACATGTGTACCAACACACATGAGAGCTCCGTTGCTTCCAGAGAGCCACGCTGGAACTTCAAGGGGTTCCGTGTCGGTGCACTGGATGGTTTGCTTTAAGGCGTGTTGATGCTACTTTTGTCCTGCCACTTTGTCTACTTGATTAGGTCTCTCATCAACAAGCTGCAGCCGTTCATCACCAGTGCCAGGAAAGGGGATTTGTGGCTGTTTTGAGGTATTCCTGGAAAATGGATAAAAATACACAAAGACAATGGGAAGTGCACGTGAATTTCCTGCCCGTTATGGAGCATTTCTCACAGAACCACAATTTAGCATCAAAGGATTTGGCGTAAAAAAATATAAATATTACCAAATTTTTAGATGATCGTCTGTGAGATTGTGATACACTCATGTGAAAGCCCTCTAATTTATGTAGCATGATTGCAGATGTATCTAAAATGAGCTATTATTTATATATCTGGTACCATTTCTCAGCTTGTTAAGTGATGCATTTAGAAAACAAAAAACATGGTTTTATTCATTTAATTATTTAATTATTTTCTTTTAACGTTTGCTTTATAGGTTATAAAATTAGAGATGTGTTCTAAAAGTCAGACCAGCTGAGGTGGTGATAGACAGATTTGGGGCTGCATTATGAAGACACAGCTCATTCACTCATAGGTCAGGCCCTGCAGTGCAGGATCACCATCAGACGAAGACACACACATTTCCCTCGCCATACAGTATTTAGGAATCAAAGAAAATGAGTCAGAGTCCAAGGCTTGCCATGGAAATGTGACCCACTGAAGAACAGGAACTCTCAAGTATGCTTAGTTTAATTGGATCTGCAGGGAAATCAGTTCGAAAATGCTCTTCTATCGTGTTTATCGTTCGCCCGACTGCCAGGCAATAAGAAGAGACCACAACAGATCATGTGACCTGATGTCATGTACAAAGGAAGCCGTAAAGTCAATATTAATTAATTAGTGAAGCAAGTGTGGATTTGAAATACTTGTGCCCACATGAAATATATGTCATTCTCACAGTTTTCACAGTCAAGTTTAAAGAGCCACGTCTTCTAAAGTGTAATCAAGCTGTAATAACAAAATTAACCCAGGTCCACATTTTGTATTTTTTAAAATGTTCCGAAGGCTGGCGGGAAAAATGTTTTGGCAGATGCGTCACTGCACCAGATGGCAGATGTGATTCATAGCCTGATCAGAGTTTTATGGCTGAGGAGTTGTGACATAAACTGGCTGCACAGGATGTACTGGATGCGTTTCATGGTCTTTCCTGTGATGTGGAGCACACGGGCTGAACCGTTGGGAGGAGAGAGCCCTGCCCAGCAAAATGAGGGTTAAAGGTCTCCGCGTATTTTTCTTTGTGACACTCTGCCTTCAGGGTATTCTAATTGTTAATGAAATGGGTTTGGATTTATGATTACAGTCTTGAAGCTGAATCATCTATAAACATGATCTTCATCAGAGAAGGATGCTTATTTATTTATTTATTTATTTTAGGACTGAAGATTTTACTGGCTGCTGTTCCCAGTAAGATTTTGCTTGAGCAACCTCTGATCTCACCTAGATCGTTTACTTCTCTCCTGCTTTTAATTTCAGGGTTTTGAAAATCCACCAGTAATGGCTTTCGGATACACATGCTCAAGACTCAGCGTGTTTTCAATTAAAGGCAATTATACAAGATTCAAAATCTCAATATATTCTTATATCATGCTAACGGCACACAAACCGCACAGGCACGGCAGGAACGCAAAATTCAACATGAAAAGACTTTTGCTGCTTCTCTGGATCTGATTTACTGATCGTTTTCTGAAATTAGGTACTTTAAATCAAATTGACTTGTTCGGACATGGCAATGTCTGCAGAAAGGCAAAAAAAGAAAAAGTTAATACGTATGTAAAACATTATTTATATAGTGCTTTTAGAAAAATCTCTTGGTTACAAGTGCACATTTAAGTATAGACAATATGAAAACACATGCACTGAATTCATGTACACCGAAACACACGGCAAACAAAATCCAGAACCACGCAGGTACACATTGCTACACAGTCATACAGAGCAGATATACAGTAGATAGGCAGTGATGGACTGTGACTGTGATAGAGACATGCGTAGCTATGTATCCAGAGTTCACGCCTTTTCTGATGAGGATTACCTGTTGCAGTTGATCTACTGTTACCTCCCTGTCGAATCAGCATGGCTTCCAGGTATTTGAAAGCCTATTAGCTCTGAAGTATGACCACAGGGACAGATCACAGGGGCTCTATAACAGATCTGGCAAAGATCCCTCATCAACAGAGCTCCCACAAATCCATTAAAGCCGTGCTCGGACGTCTCTCTAGCTTAGTTGCGGTGATTGCTTTGTACACTCGAAGCGCCATCGGATTAAGTACACCTTAAGCCTGGCAGCCCGCCGTCAAACACTAGCTATAGGTTAGCGATTAACACCTGATCCCATAATGGAACTGGAGCATGTCCTGGGGGAAAACCATGTGGCAGTGCAAGACAAAAAAGCAGTCTTAGAGAAGAAGAGGTGGCTCATAAAAGCAGAAAAGGATGAGAACAAGCCCGCAGGTTGTAGAGTCATACTGGGTCTAGTTTTGAGATGGTGCCCAGTCTCCACAGGGATGAGTGGTTGTCTAGTGTGTCTTTAGCCTGTCATGAGCCTCGGATGTGCCCACCCTGACTGGCCCTGGCACAGCTTTACTAGCCCTGGGGAGTGCAGCTGCTAAATGCCATCCAGTGTTATTCATCTTTGCCTCTGCCTTTTCACAGCCATTAATTCTCCTCCCAGACCGTTGCAGGGTAGACCAATTATTATTGCACTGCCTCTCATAAAGAACAGCTGGATCTTAAGCTGCCCATGTACCTCAGATGCAAAAAAAACAAAACAAATCTCCCAAAAGTCCATGCATGGATTGCCTGAGTTGGCAGTTGAAGAGCAGGGCTGACTTCATGGGGGCAGATCAGGGGGTTGCAACTTGAGCAAGCAATTTTGGCTCCGGGTTTGTGGGCAAAGAGGAAATGAACAACAGCAGTTTCTAATGAAGTTGCCTGGCAGTTGAACAGCAGCCTTGATAGCTGTTTGTTGCAGCAAGACCCCCTAAGGTGCTCAGAGGGGAAGAGGGGAAAAGAGGCCACAATAATGGTTGTTATTACAGCTTTCCGTATTGCTTTCATTTTGCCCTTTCATGTCATTTAAGTCCACTCTGATCCCTTTCCTTCAATCCGGAGAGACCAGAGATTTGCTTCGAAGTGCTCCTCTTTTACCTGACACAACCTCTGCATAGTATTGACATAAGAGAGCCCCGCAGTTTTTTGGGGGGGGCTGATGTAAGCCGCCTCAACACATGACGGAAATCGGTGGCAAGCCGAGAATGAGGTCATGTCAAAACATTCCCTGCATGTCATGACATATTTAGAGCCGCATTAGCTGGGAAACTCAGTCAAAGGTCAACAGTTTGAGAGAGTTGTCGACAATGAGCTGCGCTGAGATGCCTCCTCGAAAGTGGAAAAACTCAATACCAATGTGCCCTACGGGTCTAAGGTCAAGGCCGGGCCTTATAGCAGAAACGCCACAGCATTTAAACTCATGCGTTGCTCTTAAAAACAGCTTGCATTTACAGAGCTGCCGAGGACTATTATATGATATTGTAACCCCTGATGCCCCATTGTTAACGAATTTTCCTTTATCACTCTGAAATGAACACTTTTTATTTACAATAAAAAGTTATGATACGCTGTAAATAAAATAATGGCGGCAAAGGTTTACAAGCAAACTAGGACTGCTTCTACATCTCCTGACATCTAGCAGTTGGATGAGTTGTGTCTGTTGGAAGAACCCGGATCCTCCCCGTATTTTTGCACTCATAGTTCATAAATGTGACATAAGTTTGAGTGTTTCATGCAGATTTACTCGTTCTGGCCTTGTTAGGCTGAATTTTATGGCGTGGGTGGAGGTGTTAAAAACCTCATATGGTGCTTTTTTATCAAGAGTCACAAGATACAATCTGCACATATTCATGCACGCTTCACACGTACACACATTTCTCTAAGGCATTATATTATTGCAGAGAAGCTCAATAAAGCCACATGGTGACTTTAACAAAGCTTTTGGCACAGACAAAGCCCTGGTCCGGTACCACCCTCTTTGATGGCTCCAAAAACAATATTAAAATAGACCTTTCCCCTATTTCTCCTGTATGTATAGGTATTGCAAGTCTTGCAGGGAAAACCCTTCATTTTGCAATCTTCTGTCTTGTAAAATACATCTCATCAGATGTCACCTTCTCCTTGGAGGGAGAAGCCACTGGGGCTGCGTGAATGCTGATGGCGCTCTGGATAACTTGTCAAGCTCTAGTGGTTGATAGATTTTCTGATTAGCAGCAATTGGCACTGATTATTTCAGACTGAAGAGGGTCCTTGGGGTGAATCTCAGTCATTTCCCTCCTCTGTCTCTTTCTGTCATCTGCAGGTATCCGTTCCCCACAGTGTTCAGCAGCTGCAGCAAGAAGGACCTGACGGCCAGCTTCGAGAAAGGCGTCGGGATGTGTCTGTTCAACATGCCCGAGGTCAAGGTGCTCTACGGTGGGCAGAAATGTGGCAACGGCTACGTGGAGGAGGGAGAGGAGTGTGACTGTGGCGAGCTCGAGGTGGGGGTGCTACAGTCAGACCTCCTGCAATTCTTTCACATTCTTGTTTTATACCCTTTCTAAAGTGCCACCCGTAAATCATTGTTAATTATGTTTCCCACCTTTGAGAAGCGAGATAAGTAGATGTGCTTGTGGCTTTTGAAGCTAACGGCGCTGATCTCTCATAATGGAGACACGATCTCCAGAAAATGAGCTCAGAGTTATGAGTATGAATTTATTCATCCTGTGCACTGAAGAGATGTTTGGGTGGAGGGCTGTCTGATCGCGATACAATTCACGGAGAGGAAACATCGCTGACAGCTTCAACCTGTCAAATGGTTGGATTATTTAAATGACTCCGCATTGGCATGCACATACATAATGGTGGCGCACGTTGCCAACTGCTGCGATGAGGAGAAAAAACTTAATCATGATGCAAGTGACAATCAGTAGAGGCAGACTGACAATAGCAGAATTAGGAAAGATAAAGGAGACATCTATTATGATTTTGAAAGAATATTTTGAGTTATGTAATAGCCTGTGTAACAATACTGTTTTCTTTCGCAATTTGTTTACACTCTTATGCCCAGTGAGTCCATTTGTGAGTCGAGGCTCCAGCCAGCGTCAGGCTGAAAGTGGCCTTGTCCTTCAAGACAAAGGGCTGACATAAGTCCTGCGGGACAAAGCGCTCAGACAGCGGCCGGCTCCTCCATTTAAAAAGCCTCATTAAAAAGCCTGGCTCCTATTCCTCACAATCACGGGCTACTTCTTTTCATCGGGACCCCTTTCGCCTCCTTTGGCCCCGCAGACCATGGGAAGAGCCCTTAATGGTCGTCAGGCTGAAAGAGAACTCTGGAAGGCCCATCATGTCAGCTGTGTCCCCCTGCCAGCTCCATCCATCCCCCCCCGTCCCGAGTCGCACTGCACTCAGCTGGGCGGTTTACTCAAGCTGACGATTACTGGCAGGAGGAGAGAGCTGACCTTTGGGTGTCCAGTCAGCCTGCTTCAGATCGAGATCGTACGTGCAAAAGCATACGACACGCATGAGCGTCAGACTTGATTGAACACTAGAAGGCTGAGCAAGGCTCATAGTCAAGGCTACCATGATACAGATGGGACTCCCGGGATGTTATGCTGTTTTTATTGGGTGTCATTGTGCAGTTCAAAATAAATGATCCTGTCAAGCGCCTTTCACTTTGAATTATTAAAAAAAAAGGTAATTAACGTCACCTCTAAATACAGCCATTACTGATGGGCCTTCTCAGCAATGTGAGATGTTAAACCAGCGGAGGTTAACCAAACACAAGGTTTGCACAGTTTGGGATTTTAAACATGATTTGAGGTAGTTTGTCACTAACAGAGTCACATTCAGTCAAAGAAAAACAGACAAAATGACTTTGTTTAAAGAAGCGGGCCCCTTTCCAAACTTAAACGTAAATAAAATGTATGTATAAACTCTATACATATTATAGATTTTAAATATGGTTGCACTTGACCAGACTGCTGCATTTTTCTTTAGAAATATGACACTTGATTCCCTGAAATTCCTGAAAAAAGATGAGTGAGCCTTATTTTTTTTGACAGAGAAGGATGGTGTCAAGTCCTTAAGGTGATACTCACTACCCACACAAAGGTGGAAGGAGTAGTTGGACGGAAAGCTATTGTTAAAATTGATGCGCATTACAAAACTGTAACGCTGCAGATTGGTTGATTTATTCATCAGTGTACAAAATGTTTTATTTTTTGATAAACTTTTTCAGAAGGTTTAATTTTTTTTGGGCCGTTTTATTTTCCCCTCGTTTCTCTTCGCCGTCCCGCACAGGGTTTCAGGGGCTTAAATTGGGCTTGTAAGTCCTTTCAGATGGAAACGTTGTTGGTTTTAGAGAACTAGAAAGTGCTGTTTCCATTCCTCTGCCAGTGTTTTTCTTTTTTCCCGGCTGGTACAGGACACGGTCCTGATAGGGCTGCGTCCTCTCTGATAACAAATTTGAGCATTTGGTCAGAAATATGATCTCTTTGTGCTGCAATAATTCCTCGTTACTTTTGTTCCGCTCCGCTTTTATTTGCCTGCTCTGCTTCATTTCTTTTTCGTTTTATCTCTCTTCCATCTGAAGGAGTGTGTGAATCCCTGCTGCAACGCTACCACCTGCACCCTGAAGGGAGATGCCGTTTGTGCACATGGACAGTGCTGCCAGGACTGTCAGGTAAGATGTCTTACTGACAAGGGAGCCCTTGCAGGTTTTGCATGTGCATCTTGACTATTTCTATGAATAACCGAACACTTTAAATAAATCCAAGCAATATTTAGCTTCTCTAATGTTTTTTTTTTTTTTTTGTCT
>KV751339.1:1239351-1252920 GCA_001698575.1 Mola mola
GAAGCTGGCAGGCACGCCCTGCCGTGAATCCAGCAACTCTTGCGATCTGCCTGAGTTCTGCACCGGCACCAGCCCTCACTGCCCCTCCAACGTCTACCTGCATGACGGCCACGCCTGCCACAACGTGGGCGGCTACTGTTACAATGGCATCTGCCAGACTCACGAGCAGCAGTGTATCACACTGTGGGGCCAAGGTGCGTGAAGACCCCCTCGCTGGCTCGGTGAATGGTTCCGTAACAGTGAGCAGCTTTTTAATGCGTTCCGTGGTTTTAATGCAGGAGCAAAGCCGGCCCCGGGCATCTGCTTTCAAAGGGTCAACTCAGCAGGAGACCCTTATGGCAACTGTGGCAAGGATTCCAAAGGCTCCTTTGCCAAATGTGAAGCGCGGTAAGATGTGAGCTGTAGCTGCTCTGTGAAAATGAACTGTCCCTGAACAGTCTTTAAGAGAGGACTAGAGCTGAATCAGTCAGTGGATTCATCGTTCAAATAAATAAGAATAATATGCGCAACATTTTCCACATGAACATACCGTATCTGAGATCCGCTCGACCTAGTTTAGAATTTAATAGCATAATTTGAATGTAATTGTATAATAGAAGAAGAAGCAGCTGTATTGTGTCGTGATTCTGATAGCACTCTAGTGAGTCATTTAGCATTTCTGCTTCCAGCTTTCTCAAGAACTGCTGATTTTTTTTTTTTTTTAATTCAGTTAACCTAATGATTGTTCTTTTGATTAGTTGACAACCATATTATAAACATAATTAATCTCTTAATAATTCTGTTTGTTTGTCTTCAAGGACTGTTGAACAGGGCCTGACTCAACTCAGTGACGATGAAATTTAAAATGAAATTCAGCATTAATATACTTTAGGGAAGCAGTAAGAGCATAGCTATTGGAAGTTATGCACTACAAATTGCACCACATATCATTTAATCTTATTGGGCTGTTTTAGATTTCCTGCAACAGCTGTGTATGAGTGAGAAAATGGTTTTCACCGTTGGCATAAATAAAAACATTAAAACACATTGCCACTGCCTCCCCTTCATTGTTGCAGTAAAGTAAATTCACGTGATCCTGTGCTTATTCACAATGGCTTCAGCCATCCCAAATGGATGCTCCTTTTTCATATCATCAGAAATTTAATTTCTTTGTGTAATTTAAACCCTAAATTGCTTATCCAAAACCTCAGATATTAAATAATAAAAAATAAAACTCCTTTGACAGTCCTAATTGAAGGTTATTGTCACTCGGTGACATGCAGGAAGGAAAATCTCTCAGATTATGTTTTCCCTAATTGGACACCAAATGTGACAGAAAGAAATAATTGCATACATACACATTTGGCAAAGCAGTGACATGTTATTCAATTATCACATTGTTATCCTCCCTGTTCGTTCTGTTTGCAGAGATGCTAAATGTGGCAAAATCCAGTGTCAAGGAGGAGCTAACCGCCCTATAATTGGTACCAACGCTGTTTCCATAGAAACAAACATCCCCCTGCAGGAAGGCGGGAGGATACTGTGCAGAGGTACTCACGTCTACCTGGGGGATGACATGCCTGACCCGGGCCTGGTCCTGACGGGGACAAAGTGCGGAGATGGAATGGTGAGAGCCGAGGTCTGTGACAAGATAAATTCGGCCAGTATAGACAAAAGTGTTCAAGTAACAAAGTATACTTACTCGCCTAACGAAAAGCAACATGAAGGTAATAATTCTCTGCTGCTGTGTTTCTCTTCACCTACATTTCAGAAAGAAATATTGCAATTTTTGCCCCACCGTATTTTTCATTTTACAAATAACCACTGGATAAAATGTGATGCCGTTATATTAAATATACAGTAAATCAACTGATGATTAATGAGCATCAGCTGATGAAATAATAACTCTGTTGACTCTGCTCTGTTGAATAATATGCTGCCATGTAAATAGAACAAATATTCACATCAGTCTTTTCCAGAACCTGGGTTGCTAAGAGCTTTACGGTTGCAAATGATACAAGGTTTATTATTAACTATACATAAATGTACTGTCTTGCTAATTCTTTAACCCCTTCACAGATATTTAATGTGGATTTTGTTCCCTGCTGTTGCAACTTTGTGTCTTTGAGCATACAGTTGGTTGGTATGGAGGCATTTTTTAAAGACAGACTTGGGAAAAACTGTGTATACTTCCTTTAAGTGACAGCAGGCTTCCTTTATTGATAAATAGGAATGATATCTATAGTTAAATAGATAAAATGCCAAATTCTGGGGAATTAAGTTGGGGAAAGTCATTTTGAGTGAAAAGCAATGTCTAAGAAGTTAGAAGAAGTTCTTTAGGATGTGAAACTTGACTTGACTAATCAATATTCATTAAATTTTGCACCTTCAAGTGGTCATCAACACTGCCTTTAGTCACTCCAATGATACATTTTGCCCATTTGCTCTAGATTACATCACTGGGAGGCTCCACACACAGTTTTATCCCTCATCTGTAAAGAGTTTTGTCATCACTCTGCGTGTCCAGTGCAGCCAAGTTAATTTTCAAAACTTGGGTGTGGTTTACTCAAGGAGCCCACAGCATATATATTTTTTAAAAAGCAGCTGGAAAAGTCTGCTGTTTTATGGCTGAAGTGGTTTATGGCCAGCAAATTAAAAGGAATAGAAAACGAGATGAGTGGGTCTTTTCATTTCAAGATTAGCAGGTATAGAATATTCCTCGCTGAGCTCACACTGTCAGTTTTTAACGTTTTGTCTACCTCAGATGTGCCTGAATCGTCAGTGCCAGAACGTCAGTGTTTTCGGCGTGCACGAGTGTTCAGCCAAGTGCAACGGTCGAGGGGTGAGTATGGCACCGCTCAGTGCCAGTGTGATCGCTGTCTGTCTTAAAACAGCCAGATCACTTGTTTATATAAGGCAGCCATGTTACGTTTCAGTTATCTTTGGTGTGTTGCATATGTTTTTGGGCATTGTCCGTGGTCTATGTTGAAAAGCCCAGAGTTTCTCATTCCCTACAGAAAAGACGGCCCCTGAAGTAGTTTCACCTGTACTTCTGTGACTTTGTTACAGTGCTATAGCCCCGGTTACTCTGCCTTTTCAAGGCGCCATTTGCGCCTTTCCCCGCTTCGCCGTCTGTGTAAAAGGTACCGAGACGGTTTGGGGGGGGTTTCTCCATACCACGCCACACTGCTTGGTTCAGTGTAAACTAACAATGGCAGAAAATTGGCAAACTTTTAATACGTGGATAAGGTGGATTCCCTGTGTAAAAAGGACTTATGTCACACTATAATGCGCGCCTTTGCCTTTGTCACGCCCAGAACAGGAAGAGATTTGTCAGAGGTTTGTCAGGGAGACATCACACAAAGATATCAAGCAAATTGTCTTTTTGCGTAACGATAACATAACGACAGTGTTTTCAGCTACTCAGGTAGCCTGTGGTAACTGAAATCCAGCTATAGTAAATAGTTCCGAAATACACACTGATAAATCTGATAAATCTCGATAGCACGAGCCAATTCGCCCAATCGAGAGGGGTTTCTGGAGGGAGGGGGGCGTGCTAAAAGAATGTGTTTTTACACACAGGGTGAATATGATGCTGCTGCATTGGACAGACAGTGTGCTTTTCTAACATTAAAGCCTGTAAATGTATTCTAGTTGAGCCCTAATATAAAAATATAAACTTGAAAATGGAATAATATGGCTACTTTAAAATCCTATTCTCCTCATCGCAACAGAAACTCATTTTGGTTGTAATAAGTTCAGAATGTCCAGCACACGGTGAGTAGGGAGCCGTTACAATGCCTTCCAATCAATCATTCACGATGCTGAAAGTTGTAATCACTGATATATAATTTATTCATTTATGCCAAGCTCTAAGTGCCATTCATCATACTCGCAGGCAGTCGTCCTGGTCCCCAAAAAATCTGAAGGCAAGGCTGTATTTGGGTAAACTCGAGGAGTACTGACACACCTTTTGACGATGCTGGGGAGCACGGATACTGGCTTTTTCTGAAATTTCAACCATCAAATGTCTATGGATGGCCCTGTTTGAAAGGAAATATGTTATTTAGAGTATTAAATTCACTGGTCCCAGAGGCTTTCACTGACTGGTTTAAGTTACTCCATCAAAGCTGAGGAGGAACACGTTTTTACCGTCTCTTAAAACAAAACATCTACAGTAATTATATGGTCATATTTGCTTTTCTGGTTCCGATTAAGATATATCTATGAAGCTCTAAGGACTGTTTAACTAAAAGGGTGTTCCTCCTCTGTGAGGGAGGGCAGCCTTGCGTGCACAGATTAGATCAAGATGTTGCCTTGGGAAGAGGCCCTCACCTGTTCCATATTACCACGCTGGGGAATCCTTGCTTTCTCTATTCCCATGCTCTGCAGGACAGGAAGACAATAGAGCGAGAGATTAAAAAATGTGGTATAAGGAGAAACGTCTGCTCTGGTTTGTACACCGGACATTTTTGCCATGTGGGGCCTAGCTGTGCTGATTGGTGGTTGTCTCAGCCTACATACATGCAGCCTACGGGGCATCTGAATCATATGAGCATTTATCGACTGGGGCTTAGTGCTGAAACAAGGCACGCATGGAAGTCACTTCGAGCAAAAATGCCAAACTTGTATCGATTTCATACCTTCAAATGTGAGAATTCTCTGCGTTTGCTTTAAGTCAACTTTTTAAATCCTGCAAATTGATTACTTGTTTTAGTAAAAAATGATCAGTAAATGAATCTATAATGAAGTTAACTCACTCTAGGCTGATAAGTTCAGACGCTGCATATTAAAGGAGTGCAAATACTCAGGGAAAAAAAAAATGTGCTGATGACTTTAGTTTCAGCTCATCTAACAGTTAATTGTCTGTTTGAAATAATGCAGGTGTGCAACAACAACAAGAACTGCCACTGTGAGGCTCATTGGGCGCCTCCGTTCTGTGGCAAGGCCGGTTTTGGAGGAAGTGTGGAAAGTGGCCCCGTCCGATTAGCAGGTGGGTCAACAGTTTCAACTCAAGTCCTTTAAATGGCTGATTTATTGTAGCTCGGGTCACGTCATGTTATAGGTCCGGGGCATGGAATGTGTGAACATTTCAACATCGTTTCAATCTATCAGTGCTTGGGAAACTGCGTGGGACGTGAATCTCAGCCGTGTGGTCCTCCGCATAGAAACCATGTTTCTTAAATCTTCGGGCTACAACATTTAAAAAAAAAAAAAAAAACAGTAAAACTGTCAAGACGAGACTTTTAAACATTTTGAAATATTGTTTCCATGTGTGCATGTGAGCAGACAGCAGGAACCTGACAATGGGCATCCTGGTGGCCCTACTCACTGTCCTGGGGGCCGGTCTGATCATCTGCATCAAGAGGAAAACGCTCCTGGGGCGGCTTTTTAACAGTAAAAAGAATCCAATTGAGAAGCTCAGGTGCTTGTTTTCTTAGAATATAATATCATAAAATGTAGGGCTTGGCAATATATATAATATATATCGTTATCATGATAGGAGAATATGTATCATCTAAGGATTTACATATCATTACGTAGTGATTTTAAAGGCTGCATTACATTAAAATGATGTCATTTTCTGAACATAGTTCACTACTCACCACTACAATATTGATGACGATATCAAGGTATATATATATGTCCATAATATCATTATTTGGATTTTGTGGATTTTTGAAGAGCTTTTGAGATAAGATATATATACTGTATATGCATAACTGTATGTGTGTATGTATGTATATCATAATATTGGTCTAGAAAAAACTCATGATTGTAGTAATTATAATGAAATCATTAGCAAACATCAAACGTTATATACATATTTTCTTCTTTCCAGATCTGTAAGCACTGCTGTCAGTAGACCCTCCACTCCCACCCAGCCTCGACCCGTGACCACGACGTCTCCATCTCGCCAGGCCCCGCCTCTGCCTCACAGCGCCACCATCTTCAAGGTCACTATATTAAACGCCCTCGCTGGGCAGGCACACTGCAAACGCGCAGATTACACATCCTGCGCAGACAAACAAAACCTTTGTACGCCGGCAATGGATCCATGCGCTCTTCCCAGGCCGTTTCTCAGCAGGATTGACATGCTGTTTTTCACATGGCAGCTCATTCAGATCCAATTAAATCGTCCCTCTGTATGTGGACAAGTGGAGGGGGAAGTGATGGCTGCGTTTGTATTGTGTTCGCGGTGCAGCTCTTCTCATTAACGGCTGCCTGTTATGAAGGAAATTGATTTGGCTGCACGTTCCCCACATGAAAAATGTTGATGTGGCAGCTTACCGCAGATATAAGATATATTGTTATACATAATTGGGAAACAGAGCAGCGGTAATGAATTGTGTGTGTGCATTAACTACTTTACTGCTGCCATGACACTCTTTTGCATAGTAAGGGACCTGTGATCGATCGAGTCAGGGCTGCTGAAATAAGAGGGACCGTGTCAGAATTGACATTCTTGCTGCATGGCGGTGCGCCGGTGAGGCAAGCTGTCGCGCATTACCATGAGATTGATGTTTTCGGTTAGCGGCATGTGGTTTTCATTTGGGGTCAACGGTAAGAAGAGAAAGGATGTAAGGCTGTTTGAAGTAAGCACAGTGCAGATGAGGTCATTTTCCAGTTGTCGGGAGCTGTGTTGGACCGCTGCATGAGCACATGTGTGCATGTCTTTGTATGTGTTATATATCATGTGTTTCTGAGCTGCACCCATCTGGCCAGGTGTACAAGCCAGGCAGACTCTCTTCTACGTCTGATCTGTGTCAGTAGGAGTGTGTGTGGGCTCTTTAGCTGCGCTCGCCTTAAAATGATGGCAGATGGGTGCTGACGGCTCAGTTTTGGTCAATCCCTTTGGTAGGTTAGCTGAAGAGGAGTTTGGGAATAGCGAGCAGGCAAGCGGGAGCGTTTGATTTATGCCACTCTGACAGCAGCAACGGCAGAGGAAGAGGCGGAGGGTAACACAACTGTTTCTGATAGGAAACAGACGGTCTCTTCTCTGACTGATTCCTCTGGTTCTGCTTTTCATCTCTCCGCAGTCTCCTCGTCGGGGGCCAGAGCCGATGCTCCCACCAGCCCCCTACCCTTCCCACAGCCTGCGCAGACTGCCCCAGTGCCCTCCGGTTCACCTCAGCCACCCCGTCCCACTGTCTCTTACACTGTCCCTCTCCCCTGGCCCCGTCCAGCCCAGACCCCCAGTGCCTCCACCTCACGTCCACGCTGCAGCCAGGGGGTTGTCGTCATTTCGCGGAGCAACACGCCATAACTCCTGCAGGATGGTCATGGTGAGTCAGCTCCTTGTTTGCTCAGTTGGAAACATTTTATTTGATGATGTCGCTTCGCTGCTGAGCATCGGCTGTGTGTAGTGAGTTTTTAACACCAGATTCTGGGAATTCTGTTTATTGCAACTTCAGATGGGCGCGAGGTTGATGATTTTAATGCTGGCAGTTATGCACATAAAGTAACGAGACTGACTCAGGAGCTGGCACCATCCGAGCAAGACTTCACTTCCGCAATACAAACCAGCACATGAATAATGAAAATGGGGCCAGACGTGTCGAGACGGAACAGACGAAACAGCAACTGGAAGGAATAGGGATGGTAGATTCGGTGCCACTAGTTTTCCACGGAGTTCCGCTGTGGCACCACATGCATGTGGAAGTCGAGGTGGAAAGAAAGCCCGAGGATTGCGGTGTTAAGTCTCTTTCTTTCTGTGATTCTCAAAGACTCTTATTTGACTTTAATCTGTTTTGAGTCTCTGTGGGCGAGAGACATCCAAAGAGAGAGTGTGGAAGGAATAAAAAGGACAGAAAAGGCTTTGATAAAGCGACAGACGGAGGCTTGAGATAATGAGCGAAAGTGTTGATTAATGAAAGATTATCAGTACCTTGTTGAAGCAGAAACTGCAAGAGTTTGCGCGGGTCCAGTCTCTCAAAATTTGTAGCCATATTTGTAGCCGTATTTTTGTTATATATTCTTCAGACATCTCTTTTGATTACAGAACAACGAAACTAAGAGATGAATCACCAGTGGACAAAAACAAATGGAATGTACAAATAAGTAAAAGGACAAAATGCGTTCAGTTCCAGGCTGAAAAGAGCATTTAGTAGACTGTGATTCAGGTCAAGGGTCGCAGTCAAGCCTCTGAGGATGGCACTGAGAATGATGGTGCCATAGAGTGGAGTTAAAAGAGATACCACGCTAGTGTCAGGCTAATTAAAGATCTGTTAAACACATAATGGTCTTCTGTTCTTGTGCGGATTAATGAAAGGGTCGCGGGCGAAACAACACATTTCGGCACACAAACGTTATGACAACATATGCCTGAATAATTGAATGTTACATTCTCTTACGTCAGAGTTCATGTAAGTCATAAGTGATGTTTTTAGTACTCACACATGTTTTCCTAGTGCATTTATTTACATTTTACACTAGTTATCTGCTAGGGGGCATTGGGCATTAATGACTTTGGTAACACTACATAAACATTTCATACGTGGGTCATAAACAGGTAATAAAACCCTTCAGTTTAGCTGTAAACAGATATGTGTTTGTTAATGTGAGCCCTGCGGGCAATCACCAGTGAAGGCTGGTTTATAAATAGGAAATGAATGTCAGTGTCGTGAAACGCTGGTGTAATAAGAGAAAATTTGTAAACTTGTTTACATAGTAACAAAAAAGTTGACCAAAAACACTAAATAAAGTTAAAGAAATACAGCATGAAGATGTGAGACGTGAGACGTGTCTATACGGTCTTTTCTTTTAAATATGCGCTGTTGGAACGTGTACAGAATAATGAAATTCAGTTTTAGAAAGATTCTTGTTTTTCATACAACTTCACCAACAGGTGAAGTCCAGCAGCTCTTGGCCTTGTTTTGACCTCAAGATTGCACCTCTCTCTTCTCTCAGCTGAGTGTCGAAGCACGGAGCTGAAAGTGTCTCTTGGCATCACTTTATATTTTGCCTTCACAGTTTCGTTAGCGTGAAAGCTCTCCGCTGGGCCGCATGAAAGCCTTGTCTAATGTCGAGAGCTTCCCCTGATGGAGCCAGCAGGTTCTTAGACAGACTTGGGTTCATGAGATCTGGGCTCAGTTGCTCCAGGTTGAAGCTGCAGCGGCACTTCACACCCCATCAGACATGCTCTTTTTCATTTGCCCACATTTGGCACTGCTCCGATATTTTGACAGTGAGTTAAGTTGGTCCCATCGCGTGACAGTAATACCTCAATCGATGTGGGGAATTAGTAGCAGTGCAAACTGTCATGACACTGTATCACGCATTAGAGAGCGTTTGAGAGACAGAATTTCATAAAAAAAATATCAACTTTGACGTGTTTTAAATAGGGAAACCAGATTCTATGATGGGATGAGTGAGGTGTGTGTTCTGTGATGTTTGAGGCTTCTCCCCAACCGAGCAGAGGAAGAGAGAAGTGAATAGAGACCAGCTGAGGGCTAGGTAGCAGGCCTTTATCATGAGCTCAGTCTTCTGCAGATTAAAACCACATGACAGTTCCTCTCATCCTGAGCTGCATAGGCAGGGCTGCCCTGAGGCCAGAGAAAGGGGGACACGGCCAGCAGGCCTGAGCTGTGACTGCCACCTGCTGGAGATTGGGATTGCTTTGACTCCTCTGTCCTCTCTCAGGAGATGGAGAAGCCCAGCCCGCCTAAGAAACCCCTTCCTGCAGATCCAAGGAGCTCTCGTCTGGTTCGAAGTCCATCTGTCCTGCAGGGCCACAGTGTAGTCCAGGGGCCCTCTTCTGTTTGTGGTCCTGCACCTCTACCTGGTGTGCCCACACCTGTACGCCCTGTCCCGCGCCCCAAAAGGTGAGCTCCAGCCTTCACCGGATTTATTTACACACAACGCTGAAGCTGGTAACAGTAACTAAAAACACTTTTCTCCCTCCAGACCCAGTCCCAAGCAGCCTCCAACACTACCAAAGCCTTGCATTATCGCCAACGTCAAGTACCGCAGCTGAGACTGTGGCGAGGGGGACAAAGTTGTGATAAGACACTAAGAAATTTGCACTATGAAAACTCTGAAAACCTTAAAAACATGGCGGCTTCTCTGAGTTTGAAATCTGGAGATCGTGTCCGTCCGGTGCTCTGTCTCTGAATGGTGCTACGAGTCTGAGCTCAGGTACATGTGAAGTATTTATATTCAGTATTTATTGCCACGCAGTGCACTGTGCCAGACACTTTTACTGCACGGCAGCAACTTTTTAAAATTTGGGGGTTTTTTTGCATCGCTTTCGTCAACGGCTCTTCAGCAGGGAGAGCAAAAAAAGAACAAAGAATTGAAAAGCCAATCTGTGAAATAATTGATAGCCGAAATGTTTTTCTTGTGAAATGTGTTTTAATGAAGGGAACCCTTTATGTTATGATGCTTTCTCTGTGTACTGCAAGAGGAGTCGATTTACAAAAAAGAGCACTGTGCAATGAAGGATTTACAAAAAAGAGCACGGCTTCAGACAACAGCTGTAGTTCATTTTGAACCCAACAGTTTTTTCTTGAAGGGTAATGCTTTTAGCTTTGAGACGGTCGGACAAGCCTGGCAACCGCCTGTAAAGAAAAAAAAAAAAAAAGGGGTATAGCTGCGACACTTGTGCGATTGGAGAGAGAGAGAAAGGGGTTGTTTTTAACAGACATCTGAGGCTCAGGTCTGTTTCCTCTGCATTTATATTTCAGAAAGGAAACTAGCTGAATTTTGAAATGTCACTGATCCAACATTTCCCTTGTCATTAACAAGCCCCGAGAAGCTCCTGGGGGATCCGGGTACTGAAGTATGAACTAAACAAGCCCGAGATCGAGGAAGCGTTGGTCCCTCAGAGAGAGGGTAAACGTCTCTGAAATATTACTCTGCTAAAGGTCATGTGTGTTTAGGGAGTATTTCCCTCCGTGCCTGTCCACACACAGGGGCTCTGTGTGAAACTGCGATTAAAAGACTGAGGACTTTTCAACAGCGGCATGTAAAACAGCCTGTGCCCGACGACAGCGCCGACGTGTGGATTTTAAAATCGGTGCTCTCTGGGGTGAGAGAGGACAGATTCACTTGACGAGGACGCATCTGCCACAGAAATGGAGTGTAGTGTGTTCTCCGTGTTTTTTATTTTTTTTGTACCCTTTTAATTTGGCTATCGAGATAAGTTTTTGTTGTTTTTTTTAAAGCCAATTTCCCTGTCGGATAAAAACAAAAATAAAAATCTTGCATTTATTGCATTTGTAGTAATTGCACAGTGTTTTAATAATTTTGCAGAACTTTTGTTGGATTGCAATGCAAGCATATATAGATTCACACTGAGCAGCATTTACTTTAAGCACAGCTCTGCCCTTCACTATGTAGGCTGAGGACTGATTTTGGACTTTTGTTACTTTTGATACTGTTATCTTTGATACTGCACTAGATTTACGTCCATTGCTTTGTTTATTTTCCTTTTTTTTCGATGCCCTGTGTCTGTGTATGAACATGCAGTGTTTGAGTCCAGTCACCCACATGTACATTGTGTCCAAATGTTATGTTGTGTTACAGGTGAACACGTTTTCATGGAGAATGCTTTTCTTTTTAACGATGATTGTTTGATACATCATGTGTAAAAAAAAAAAAAAAAAAAAAAAAAAAAGCAGACAAAAAAGAAAAAAACACTTAAAGTGTCTGGTCATGGTTGTTCTGAACACTCATGCAGCATTAGTAAAACTGTTTTTTAAACGCTGAAGAACATTTATTTCGTTTACTTATTCTTGCACTCATGCTTTCATCAAATCAAATCAATTATGGAAAAGCAGAAAGCTCGGTTAAATGAGGAATTGATTGAGGAGAATAAGCTGGGGGATTGGACAGCATCGCCTGTCGGGATTCACTGGCACTGACCTGCCGCAATCAAGTCTGTGTGTGTGAGTGAGTAAAAGGATGTTCAATACCAACCGTCTGGGAAAAGAAAATCCCTGCTAATGAGAAATCGAAGCGGCTCCACATAGATTTAATTTGTTAAGAAACGGGGACGAGGTTGGAATGAAAAGGCCAAAATGGAAGATATGTAATTTGCCTGAGTTGTGTTTTAATGATGAATATTTGAAGTACACCTGAGTGTGACCACCTGCGGTGCTGGAAGAAATACGCAGACCTTAAATAAAAAAAAAAATATGAGAGTCTACATATACACTTTCGCAAGTCAAAGCCCAGAATTCTGAATGTTAAGTAACATTTTTGAATATCATATCACAGAATGTTATGTTCTTCTGTTATTACTGGCGTAAGAGCATTTATATTTTGTCAATATTCAGCTGATTGTACAACTTAATGGTAAGAACTACTAGGTCAGTTACCTCTGCATCGTATATAAGCACATCATGTGTATCTTTTCATGTAAAAAGTAGCCTTGAAACTCCAGTATGTGTTTCAAATTGTATAATCAGGAAACAGAAATAAAAAAAATATTTCTAGTGGTAGAAGAGACGTATGTTAGTATAAATACTGTAAAGGGGGCTCTTATAAATGTTTCTGGTTAGCATCAGACGTTCAGGCTCGTCTGGTGCTTAAGTGCCTTAACGAGCTTTATTGGCATCTGCAGAGTCTAATCAATGAGTGTGATCAGCACCGATAGTGATCGAACAGCTCTCCCTCGTGGAGAAACTGGAGCCCCCTAGAGGTGAACAGGTGGACTGCACTCTACTGTGTCAAACGAGACCTATTTTAAGAAATGTCGAATTTATTTGAGTATTGAGGTTAGTTATTCATAACCATAACGATGTAACGCGCACTGATTATGAGCCAAAACACTTCGTCCAGAGATTTAATGGTGGATTTAGTGCTGATTTTAAAGTGGGGTGGAAAAAAAGGGATGATCACTTTTGAGAACATTTGTTTCTGATGCATAAACACTGGGGTTATTTCCCACGGGAATATCGAGGAATTAGCGGGCGGATTACGACAGGCTGTCGGGCTCGCGCGCTCCTGGAGCCATGACGCGGAGAAATTACGCGCCGGTGCGCACCGCGCGTCTGCCACAACCAAACAGGGCAACTTCTGCGGACAGGGGGCTGGTTTTACAGATCGATGGTGTTAATTCATCACGTGTCCGGTCAAGGTACGTGGATGAAGTGCTGAGGACGGTGTGGACCAGTCCCCGCAGTGGTGGGGAAACCAGGTTTTATTTTTGATTTATTTTTAGTCCGCTTTTACAAGCACATGTGTGTCATGTCTGGGGAAGATAATTCAGCCGAGCCTGACATTTCCCCTGAGAGTGAGGGATGTCATGCGGAGGATCCCTTCGGCTTTGGAGAGGATCTGGAGCTAAATCAGTTCGACGGGTTGCCCTTTTCCTCGCGTTACTACAAGCTGCTGAAGGAGAGGAAGGTTCTGTCGGTGTGGAGGGTCAGGCGACAGTTCGAAGATGCTCTGGTAAACAACCAGCTGGTGATCGTGTCTGGGACGGCAAAAACAGGGAGGAGTACCCAGGTAAGAGCTTAAATGTGTGTGTCTTGGTTCCTCTGACTGAACACAGACATTAAATATTGAATTGTGTGACTTGAGTGCACTGTGTTGCAAACCCTCAGTCCAGCCAAAGTTCGTGCATTCTGTCCCCCCTGGTTTGAT
>KV751339.1:1252965-1269943 GCA_001698575.1 Mola mola
CGGTGACATGGATGTATATTTTTGGGGTTTCACTTTGACATGTATGGAAGGAGCAGCGTTATGCCCGGTGGCGTGAACAGGCCGCCCAGCTCAGCAAATGCTGTTGTGTCGCAGCGAGGCTGTCCAAGCTCCTGCCTGACATTCAGCCTTCACAAAGGCTCCAGCGTGGGGTGTTAGGGGACCTCCTGCTGCTAAGCCCTGATCCGCTGGAGCCGCCTCATGCTGTCAAAGCAATTTTGCATTATGAGCGATAATGCCGGAGGATATCTCCTGTCACTGTTTGTTTTGCTGTGTGCTTAAACAAAAGGCTGCCGGCACAATCCTGAAAGGAAGCCTGACACTGAAACCTGAGCTTATGTGAATTGAAAAGGCTCTGTTTGATGGGGTATTAGTGCCCAAGCACCATCAAGACGCTCAGTGGAGTGTGGGAGGTGAGCAGCGTTTAGTGATTGTTCAATTTTCAGATCCCTCAGTGGTGTGCCGAGTTCTGTCTGTCCGCCCAGTACCAGCACGGGATGGTTGTGTGCACGCAGACCAGCAGGCAGCAGGCTGTGGATCTGGCCCTGCGCGTGGCTGACGAAATGGACGTCAACATAGGCCACGAAGTGGGGTACACCATCCCCCTGGAGACCTGCTGCTCCTCCGACACCGTTCTGAGGTTTGTCGATGAGCCTCTCGCTCCCATTTTTGCAGCCAGCCGCACCACATTTGGATGTCGTTTCCCCAAACCGTCTCTGTCGCTCTTAATCTCTCTCCTGGCTCTGCTCCTGACTTGCACAACATTCTGCCTCAGCCAAGATGAAAAGGGCAACTTTCAAGTCACATAGGACATTATGCTCTTCAGTATGTCAAATAAAGTAGAGTCTCCCTGCTTGTTAACTGTGAGCATTTGCTGCTTTTCTCTGAATATCATCAATTTATCATGAAAAATAACTAGAATTACCAATTAAGTAGGTCAAGCCCAAATGTCACTTGTATCTTTTTTGCTGGTTTTTTTTCCCTTTAAATTAAGTGATAACTCAATGTTCCTTTGTTGAAGGGCCATTACACTGCATTACCAGTTTTCTGTCTTTATGTGCGCTCTTTACTTGTGCTACTGTTGCACTTTTGTTTGAAAATATCTATTGTTTTTATCATAAAAGTAAAATAAAAGGCAAAACAACCCCACAGGGGATGTCTGTTCTCCAGTTTGCCCAACAATAATGCGGTGAGAGCAACATACTCAAGAAAAATTACCCTCGAGTTCAGCAAATATTCTATATATCATCACGCAGGTACTGCACTGACGATATGCTGCTCAGAGAGATGATGTCCGACCCTTTTCTGGAGCACTATGGGGTCATCATCATCGACCAGGCCCACGAGAGGACGGTTAGCACGGACATTTTGCTGGGCCTCCTCAAGGACATCCTGCTTCAGAGGCCCGAGCTCAGAGTTGTGGTCCTTGCCGTCACACCTATGACTGACAAGCTGATGAGACACTTCGGCAGCGCCCCCCTCGTCAATCTGGAGGCCACCTCCTCCGCCGTGGTGGTCCACAGTAACGGCGGCAACAAAGATTACTTCTACTCGGCGCTGAGGCTGGTGTTGGAGATCCATCGAACCAAGGAGGATGGAGATGTCGTTGTGTTTTTTGCCTCGGCTGAGGTAAGACGCTTCTTATGGGTGGTTTCGTTAGGCCAGAGGGAAGGCTGAGTGTAACACATCTGCCCTACTTTGCTTCTACAGGAGGTTCATTGTGCCCGCACCATCCTCCAGAGAGAAAGCACCAGGCTGGGGGCAGAGCTGGGCCAGATGGTGCCTGTGGTCCTTCGGTGCCCTGGCGAGGGAGCTTCACTGCCTGTCCGGACTGAGCAACCAGGTTCCAAGAGGCCCAGAATGGTTTTCCTGTCCACGCAAAAGGGGGAAGATATGTGGTGCCCTACATTGTCTGTCTGCTTTGTCATTGACACAGGAGTCCAGAAAAAGATGGTAAATTATCTCTCCACCTGAAATATCTCCCAGCAGTGAGTGATGTGCTGGTTAATCAACATGTGGTTTGGTCTTTGTAGGTGTACAATCCGAGAATAAGAGCGAGCTCAGATGTACTTCAACCCATCAGTCAATGTCAGGCAGACCTACGCAAGCAGCTGTCTGGACCAGCTGGTATGCTTGCTGGACTACAGTTGAACCAGTTCAAACGGTTTTCTTGGTTGTTGTTTTAAGTCAGAATGTCGGAGGTACAACCTATGTGCTAATCAAATGATGAATTAATTTCCTAGGCAAATGTTTCTGCCTGTATCCAGAAGACAAAGAGCTTCCCGCAGAGAACTGCCCGCGGATTTTGGAGTCCAGCATTACGTCAACGGTCCTTTTCCTAAAAAGGATCGAGATAGCCGGCCTCGGACAGTGTGATTTCATCGACAGACCAGGTCAGGGAATGGCACAAGGGTTGCCGCTGAAACATGATAACAAGCCTTTTTCATTGTCAGACTGTTGGTTCCCACAGACGCAGACTCTCTCCCAATCTAAAACACAGTTGGAGAGGTGTAAGCGGGAGGTGTGTCTTTTTTTTTTCTTTCTTTTGGCTAGAGGAAGTGCAGATGAATCTGCTCCATGTAGCTGTTTGGACCCACTCAGCCATGATTTAGCTGAACTGACAGGGCCCCGCTACTAACTATTGTCTGTGCTCTGACCCACTCTACGTGAACAGAACGGGCTAGTAGAGGCCAGCTCATTAACGATTATACAACTTGTCTCGTTAGGGCAACAGCAGACACGTACAATGGAGAGGAAATACAGGCCAAATGTACTGTAGTATCTCCATGTTCTTGCAGATTTTGGCATGGCACTTATTTCACACAGCGCGATGTATCATCGTGCTCTCCTGTGTAAGAGTAAGATTAAAATGGGAAGCAGGAGCATGGGAAAGTGCAAGGGGGTTTGTGATTAGAGCAACTTTGAAATCTTTCATTGGCAAAGGTTGGTGTTAATGGAAAATAACTAAATCCTGTGAAAACTAGCAGAGTTCTTGTCTTGGATGCCAATTAATTTTGTAGCACTAGCGCATTCCACATTGCACTTTATCCATTTTAAGGGCAACCCAGGAGTGCGTTTCATCATACTGTCTCCACTGCGAGGGCACCCTAGTGTCCAATTTAGCATGTTTAACTACTATATTGGCACTCAAGAAGGCACTTTATTGAGCACATGGGGCACCAGGGATGCTATTTCCTTCGGGAAAAAAATGACCAAAAAACTCGTTACAGTTGTATTCACCATGCAAGAAAACAAAATTTGTTCCATTTATTACATATTTTCTCTTATCATGATGGAGTTTAGCAAACCTTCCTTTCCAAACCTACCATTCCTTACCACAGATCCCGAGGGTCTCATGCAAGCGCTGGAGGAGCTGGATTACCTGGCGGCGTTAGACGATGATGGCAACTTGTCTGAGATCGGCATCATAATGTCTGAAATTCCTCTGGACCCTCAGATGGCCAAAGCTCTGCTGGCATCTTGTGAGTTCGACTGCGTGAGCGAGATGTTGACAGTCGCTGCAATGCTTTCAGGTGCGTAGGCGTATCCGCCATATTTTATAATCCAAATAAAACGTCTCTTTATAAGTGAAGATACTTCAATTGGGTTGTAGATTCGCCAGTTGGACGTTGTTATAGTAGCTGATGCAGAGTTTTCTTTCAGAAACTGAACCAGATGGCTCCTCTCGCTGATGCTGACCTGCTTTGTTGCTTGTTCCTTAGCGCCAAGTTGCTTCCTGGAACCACCTGCTGGCATGACCCACGAGACAGAGCGGCGTCATAGAAAGTTCCAGCACCATGAAGGCGATCACTTCACCCTCATAAACATCTACAACGCTTTCAAACAAAGCCAGAGAGAGCAGTGTAAGGTCAACAAGAAGTCTCCCCTCCAGTAAAATACGTTTTTGATATTGATTTTTAAGGGGAGAAGGATCACAGAATTCTATAAGTATAATGTTGAATAATTATTTGAATGGTTTCAATAGGTAAAATTTTCTCCATAAGAAATGAGTGACATTTTCCCAGAAAAGGCTGAATATTTCAAAAAGTTTTGAGTTGTTCTTCAACGCTAAACATTGTGACATTTGAATGCCTTCATGTAGGAGAATCGGCCAGAAATTACAATAGTGTGGCTGCTCAGAATCTGCATCCGCACTTATTAACAGAAAACCTGACCCAACAGAAGAATCTAGTCATGTCTGGGTTTAAGCAAGCCACCATACGTTTCAGACTTGAGCACAGAAAAGTGGTGCCAGGACAATTCCCTGGACTACTCTTCCCTGAAGACGGCTGAGGCCATCCGATCGGAGCTGACCGACACCCTGAACAGGATCGAGCTTCCCATCTCTGAGCCCTCCTTCGGCACCAAGACGAACACCCACAACATCAAAAGAGCTCTGCTGGCCGGGTTCTTCATGCAGGTGCGTGGAAAAAACCCCCACAAAAAAACACGTCAGTACAAATGAATTCACCTCCCTGTAAATCAACTGAGTCTGCGGCGTCTTTGCTTTTCGTAGATTGCCCGAGACGTGGACGGATCTGGAAACTACCTCATTCTGACACACAAGCACATGGCCCACGTTCACCCGCTCTCCAGCTACGGGGCTCAGTCACACAAGCTGGGGCTGCCAGAATGGGTAGTTTTCCACAACTACAGCCTTTCAGAGGGCAACTGCATGAGAACAGTCTCTGAAATTTCCCCTCAAGTGTAAGTCAATTCATTTTTTCATTCAGATTCCTGCGTACAAGCTGATTAGAATTCAGTTCCAGTGGCTTATGGTGCACAGATAAACATGTTTTTTGGTTTGTGTTATTCTAGTCAAAACTGGGCCATTTGGTCACACTTTAATCCTCTTAAAATCTCCATGTTAGAAGTGTGTGTTTTTAATATAAAAAAAGTATTTCTGTTCTTGTTTTTCATCTTTTCCAACTAATGCTATTACTGGTGTTTCTTTTTTGTTTTTTTACTGCAGTTTCATTCAAATGGCGCCACTCTACTTCTTCTACAATCTGCCCCCTAGTGAAAGCAAAGACATACTGCAGGACATGTTGGACCCAGACAGATCCAGAAAATGTAATGACAAACAAAACGCCGGCTCAATCAGTAACGATGCCAAGGCCGGTTGTGCAGCGGTGCCGCAGACTTACGACAGATGTGTGATTCAGTAAGGTGATATCATAAATCTAATAAAATCGGGGATGTATCGCTAAATTTGTGTTCATTTGTGAAAAATGTTATTCAAGTTAAGCAGAGGAATTCCTTTCTCCTTCTGGATTCGAACATATGATTTAGATTTTTAGACAGGCAGCAGAGGGGCTACAGATTGTGATTCTCGGAGATGGTCCAACACTTTGATGAATGTGCAAACTGCTGGAATTTGTCACCTTTTTGTGTTGAATGCAACTGTCCTCTTCAGACATGCTGGTATTGGTTTTCTTCAGCCAGATTAAGCAAATTCTTGTCAAGGCATATGGCTATAAAATGTATTATCAATCTTTTCTAAGAGATCTACAGAAAAGAAATATTGGAAAATCCTTGGTAAAATGACAAGATTTATTTATGATTTTCCTGTGTCAACAGATTTTTGAAAATGTCATTTCTACTAGACAAGCACTTTACCAACAATTTAGCTTTCAGATAAATGGCACATCTCTCCCTCCTGTCTGAGACTGGACTAAAAGCTTGTATGTCAGCGCTTGGCATCAATACTACAGAGTTCACCGTCTTGGTTCATAAACTTGTATTAAAAATCTTATGAAAAAAAACATGACTTGGTGTATATTTCTAGTCATATTCATGTGATAAAGTCATTTTGTCAGTATATGCAGTCCAAGTAAAGAGGGAATGTCCTTAGAATGACACTGTATTTCAGATTTACATCCAGGGGCCTGATGGTCTTCGTTGCAAAGGAGTCTGTTTATTGTGAGGTTCACACTGTCAGGTACTCTTTGAGTTTGTCCATGATGACGGGCATTTTGTCCGTCGGGATCAGCATCACTGTCCTGAAAGGTTTCATGGGTACATCTTTTAAGGACCACCTGCCGCTCAAACACGAGTCGGTCTCTTCCTGGACCGAGTAGTGGAACTTGATGATGGCTTGCTGTGAGGAGAACGGACGACAGTTAAATCTGTTACTTTAGACATGAACACAACTTGTTTAATTCTTCATTGTATGTTTGTGTATTAGTGTAGTTCACACTTCTAAAATAAATAATCCGAAAGAAGCAATTAAATTTCTTCCTGTACTTTTGAGTCCACTTGAATTTACCTCATAGAAAAATTCCTCCTCAGCATTGACAAACATGTATTCCTCTTTGGGAGCTCCTCCTCTGGCTGGAATATTCTTGCTCGGCTCCTTGCAGGTCTTGCTGATCATCAGACAATAGTGACATCTCCCACTGGGCTTATTCGTCCTCTGAGCTTCAGCTATTTCTTCCCTGAAGGACAGAATTATACCCTTTAGTTTTTCTATAAATGAACAAGGAAGGTCAATTATTTTTCTATTTAAAACCACCGAGATACATACAGAGATACATTTTCCACTCATTTCCAAAGCAACATCACCTAAAGTATCCATTTCACTCGACATGGATGAACACCTGAAGGCAGTACCACATAATGAATTTCAATCTGAATCCTTATTTTGTTTCAGTTTGCACTGTAAGTGAAGTGAAGAGTGTTAATGGGAATTACTCACATGATCCACACAAATAAAAAAAAGTATTTGTAAATCAAAATTGCTAAAAGCAACATTTAACCTCCCTTTTCCACAACTGGAACAACGGTGTATATTATGTGATCGTTTCTGACATTGCCAACGTGACTCAGAGTAGGTCTCTCTCTGAAAGGTTAACACCGAGTACGGCAAAGTGAACGGAGCAGGACTCACTGGAGATGTTTGTGCAGTGGCAGGGCGATCTGCGGGGGCACGTTGATGAAGCGTTCACTCAGCAGCAGCCCCACCGGTTTGCTGGTGTCATTTAGGATCTTCTCCAGCTGTTCTGCCACACTATGCGCCGAGTTCTTCTCACACTGATCCAGGACAAGCTCCTTCACCTCCTCCACACATTGCACGCCCTGCCAACAGCAGCTTTGTATCAATATAACGAGGCAATTTTAAATGACTCAGCGTCACATGTGTTGACCCACGTAGCTAATCCATCTCATGGTGCTGCAATGTTACCTTCCTCTCTGTAAGGTTGAGCATGGAGATGAGGCCAAACACTTCATCGGGGTCTTCATCATCACTGTCTTCTGGCACCTCAGCTTGCTGCAGCAGAGTAACGGAATGAGTAAGCACATGTTTAAACTGCTGAAAAGTCAACTGTAAGATCTGAAAAACCACAGAGGAACCCACCTTGATGACACTTCCAACATGATTCTGCTGAATGATGATGTCTGTCATCTCTGATGTATTAACATGAGCCTTTAGGAAGAGCTGTTGCCAAACATAACGTGACGTCAGCTCCCATCACATCACACACCAACGTCATAATTCAGATGCAAAACATGAATGTTGTGCAAAACCTGTTGCAGGAGTTTCTTAATGCCATTGAAGTTGCTGGCAGAAATGGCGTGAGCTTCAAAATCCACAACGACTTCCTGAATGTAAAACAATTGGGGTAAAAAAAGAGAGCAGTATGGAGAGCCACATGTAAGTTAATACTTGCCAAGTATTTAATTATTTGTAGTTGCGGTACTTTTCTGAGTTAGTTAGTAACGTGGATCGTTGTTTCATTTCAATTTAACAGTTAATAAATACATAGAATATTTCAATTCATCTAGTTTAATAATCTCTTCGTTACTGCATATGGTAAACTACTGTTTTCCTGTTAGCCGACAGCCTAGCTAGCTAGCTGACTAGGCCGTGAATTAACATCCGGTTCCCTTTACCTCATTGATTTCCTCATCTGACTCCTCGCTGTCTTCCTCCCCGGAGTCTTCCTCTTCCTCGCTACTGTCGTCCGAGCTGTTTTCATTTTCCTCGGGATTTTCAGCCAAACCCACCGCTCTCCTCTTAGCAGAAGAAGCCATGCTGCAAACAGTCAACACACGCGTGAACACCGAGTGGGCGGGGCAACGCTTTAACGTACCAAAGCGATATAGGAAGCTGAAACTGTGGAGCCGCCATTCTGGCTCTGATGTACACGGTATTCCTCACGGCATAGCAACCGTCGGAGCCACAATGTTGGCTTGTCGCTTAGAATAAGCCATTTTAAAAGAAGGGGGATAGCGGGTATTTAGATTTTGCCTAAAGTACACTTACTGTTCAAATCAATATTTAATTAGGATGGACCAATCATCACATTATTATTTCTTATAAAAAAGTATGTTTTTTTATGAGTGATTTGATTTTTGGGAGGGTTAGACAGACGTTCAATATCATGTCTTCCCATCTTAACTGTAGTTGACGCCGTCGAACGTGAAGCAGCTGGGAAACTACGAGGTACATTAATTTTGTGCAATATTTTCTCTTTTTGAGTGTCCTTTCGGGTTCATATCATTGTATGACAAGAGCAAGACACGTTAGTGGTTTATTGTACCTGGGCGTTAATAGCAGGTGTTGTAAATGGTACGCTTACTGCAACTGTCAAGGCTTAGTGTTTTGCTAATGTACACAACAACACAAAAGACAGTGGTCACGTCTCAGCTGCAAACATTCAGCTAAAAAGTGAGTCATTATTATTTTGTTTTAGTTAAGCTGCTTGCTCCTGCACGCCAGTAACCGTGACTTGCCTCATTTGTTATCAGCAGGCTGCATATGACAGTTTTAGGGTGTAGCTTAGCTTGCTGCTCCTTCACATCCTTTATATGCATCGGTGTTGTGCAACTTTGAGTGTGGCTGCAGTTTTTGAAAGACGCGTCTACATTTCACTATAATCTTACTTGTTCTGTTGCATTCTTCCATATTGATTTCATCGATCAAGGTCAAGATGCAAGTGCTGCTCCTCAAAGAGCCAAGAGATGGAGAGTCTGGACCTGATCCTTACATTAAGGTGGCCACACTTTTACCAGCACTGTGTTCACACATGGACATGTAACACAACTGTTAATGCTTTTCGTGTTTATGCAAGATTTTGAGAGGAATTTATTTTCGATTTCATAGGAGCTGGCATCCCATGGACACAAGGCGACCCTTATTCCTGTACTATCTTTTAAGTTTGTCTCATTAAACACCTTGTCAGATAAGGTAAATTCAACTGTTGCAGTCTTAAATTTGTTTCATTCTCTTTGTTTTAATGTCTCCCTATGTCTTGTATCTGTTTTAAAATGCCTTTCTTTTGCAGCTTTTCCAGCCAGAAAAACATGGGGGTCTTATATTTACCAGCCCGAGAGCAGTAGAGGCTGTGAAAATGTGTTTGGAAGCAGAAGGAAGACGGGAAGGTGACGGAGAATCTCCAGGAACAAATTCCAAATTGTGGCACCCTTTCTGAACTGTTAACTGAGAACCCAAACATATCCTCGATTCAATGTTAACCTCGTGCCAATTATCGTTTCAGAGTGGTACAGCTCTGTGAAAGACAGGTGGAACGCCAAGTCCATCTATGTGGTCGGGAAGGCAACGGCCGCATTAGGTGAGTTATTGTCCCATATGGACACACTTCGCTCTTAAGCTTTACTTGTGGCTTGTGCCTTTATGAAAACCTGCTAATTCCGGCAGATTGTGGTAGGCACCTGGTGTTGTGTTGACGGGAGCGCGTGAAGTGACGTTACTGCCCCCTCGGTCGTTTGGAAATAGGTCGTATACAAGTGACAGTTTGCCGCGACACGGTGGATACTTGTTCTTTAGATAACCATCGGCCGCGGCACCCTCCTGACGTGGCTTTTACCTTCCTTACAGTCCGTCTCCTTGATGTCGAGCGTTTTTTATGAGCTGTGTCTGACTAAACTATTCACAATCCTCTGTGTGTATTTTCCTCCACAGTGCGGAACCTGGGGCTGGTCCCTTTCGGCGAGGACACGGGGACAGCGGAGGTCCTGTCATGTGCTATCATTGAACGTATGATGTGGTCTTACACCGTCACACTCTTTACAGTGTTCTGCTCTAATGACTCATGTGACCTTACGCTTGATTCTCATCGCAGGGGAGGACACAAATATTCCGCCACTTTTTTTCCCCTGTGGCTCCATCAAAAGGGAGGTCTTGCCTACGGCTTTAAAAGACAACGGTGATAATTTTATTTAATTTCAGGTGATGAAAATCCCGTTGGGGTTTACGCTAATTAAAACAAATAATAATTGCACTAGCTTTATCACGGAAAGGATCTGTTTCCTTTGTTTCCAGGAGTGCCCCTAGAGACTCTGACTGTCTATCAAACAGCTGAACATCCAGATCTGGAGAAGAATCTAAGGAACTATTTCACAGAGCAGGTAACACATGACACCCCCCCCCAAAAAAAGCACTTCAGAGAGTACTTTCTTTAAATGTTGCGGGCGCTCATTAGCTTTTGCCTTTGCAGGGCACTCCAGCCAGCGTCGCCTTCTTCAGTCCTTCGGGAGTCAAGTTTTGCCTGGACGCGGTGCGCCGGCTCTCAGGCGGACAGCTGGCTCAGATAAAGGTACGGCCTCCTCGTAGTCACACAAAATAAGACACCTTTTCAACTTTCGGTAACTCCGAGGGTGGATGTGTCTCCAGTTTGCAGCCATAGGGCCGACCACACAGGACGCCATGGCAGCAGAGGGTTTGTGCGTCAGCTGCGCTGCGGAAAAGCCGACAGCTGAACACCTGGCTGCAGCGATAGCCAAAGCTCTGCAGTGACCACCCTCCTCCCCCAAAATCCATCCGTTTAATCATCTCCCTTTGTTAATTCTGTATTATTTATATATGCTGTGTGATTTACTTTGCTGCTGGTCTTTCTATGTGTCAATCAGCACTTTTGCACTGAGCTTTTTGTGCCAGAAAAGCCGTAATAATGTAAGTGAATATAATTATAATTCTGTATGCGTATGTAGCATTTGTTTTTGATAGTAAACTTGGGTCAGTGAGGTGATTTATTATTGAATGTGTGTGTGTGTGTGTGTGTGTCTGTGTTGGGAGGGGGTCTTCTTCGAAACAGGTGTTGGCACAGGTCAGGCCGTCTTAAAATGCTATTGTCCAGATGAAAGTGAAGGTTTTCACTTCTGTTAACGACATTCCATGTAAAAACCAGTGGAGCATGCATAACACATCCATACAATTCAGTCAAACAAACTCTGCAGCTGAGGAGAGTGGCGACAGGTTTACTTTTCGCACGAGGCGGAGGAGAGTCGCACCTTTGGGTGGGCGTGGAGAGACTCCTGGGCGTGAATATAAAGCACTCTGCCGTCTCACTTGCACACCAACGCCACGATGCTGACTTTGCTCCAGCTGATAGTTTTGCTTTTTTGGACGAGCGTTAGCTCAGCTGATGCAGAGAAAGTTTTCCACAATCGGGATCATTCTGACGTGCAGAACTTCAACTCTCGGCAGGCTGAGGCTATAACAGACAAGTACGCAGCAGAGGTAAACATCTCATCACGTCCACCTGCAACCAGCATCTCTGTGGCATTTAATGGCTTTATTTTTTACCAGATTTTATAACTTTCATTCTGTCTCAGTTATTTCTCTCTAGATATGGATTCATTAAGCCTGTGAACTGGGAGGAGATCCAGTTAGAAGATTTGGAACCCTCTTCTCACAGTGACCTCCTGGATGATTTTGAGGGCATCATCCAGGAGGGAACCTCGTCACACTATTCTAGGGATGCTGCCCGGGACGGTGCTCAAGATGACCTCGACAGTTTCACCGAGAGCCGAGTCTTTGTTTCTGCACTTGAAGAGTTCCAGAGGGTGTCGGCCCTGCCTGTCACGGGCGTGTTTGATGAGGCCACCAAGGAGGCGATGAACAAACCAAGGTGCGGCGTCCCCGACAAGGAGGTTGACCCAAATGACCCTGTGGCACCTGAGAGCGACAGTCCCTCAGATGATGAAAACAGCTCCAGTAGCACTTTTAATGAGACATACGGCAACGACACAGCAACCAATACTTCCTCTGTTAGTACCAACTCCTCTGAAGAGGCCTTATTCAGTTTTAATGACACAGAAAGCGTTCTCACAGGCGTTTCCAATGATACCAGCAATTACACAGGAGACTTTGACTTATATCGTCACATTTTAAACAACACTACGGTAAACGGCACATATTATGGCGACACAGGCCGCCAAAGTGTGAATATCAGCGTGGACGTCCATGAGAGCAGGGCGGTGCGACGCCGGAAGCGCCACCTGGCTGCTCTGGTAGCCAAAAACAGGCGCAGGAGGGATTTGAGTGAAGCAGGTTACATGGCGTTTTCTAAGAGGGTCTTGAAGTGGAGGCTGATCGGGGAAGGCTACAGCAGCCAGCTGTCTATCGAAGACCAGAGGTACATCTTCAGACTGGCCTTCAGGATGTGGAGTGAAGTGTCCCCCCTGCAGTTTGTGGAGGACACGCGGTCGCCACTGGAGGATGTTGATATCAGGCTGGGCTTTGGGACAGGTGAGTCAGGCCCAATGCATATCCCACTCATCACCACACGTTTCAATTTACTGTGAACTACATTGTTATTACAGTCATTTTCTTTTGTTTTTTCAAATTTTGCTCTGTTGGTTGGACAAGATAAGCATTTTGATTATCATCTATTCATGATAATAGTTGTTTATGACCGTGTCTGACAGTATGACTGTCAAAAAATACATTTTCTTTGTGTGTGTTTTCTGGATTATAGCTATGCCAACGTGCTGAAATAACACTTTCAATGCAGGAAATACACTTGTAAGGACATACTCTCACAACGGGATATTATTATTGCGTTTGGGCAAAAGATCAGATTACTTTCTCCAACAATGCGGGTCCAATTAATATTAATAATTCATATTTTAACTATAGGTAACATCTCCTTTCAGTTCCTTGTTCAAATTAAATAATTTAATTCAGATTACAGCAACAGCATTAATATTAAGAGGAAGAAGAAGCCTATTTCAAATGTAGTTATCATCAGGGCTCCATGTGGCAGAAATATGTTGGTTTTGTCTACTCAAGCTTTCAGATGTCTTTACTGCAGGATGATTTAATTTTTTATACATATTACAAGTAGCCCAATAAGTAATAAATGAGTGAGTGCATTAGTGTTCTTAAAATCCACAGAGAAATCAATGCTTTTTTTTTTTTTTTTCCTTTAAATTCCGTGCCACTATTTTCCGAACAGGAAGGCATCTGGGTTGCAATCAGAGGTTTGACGGCACCGGGCAAGAATTTGCTCACGCCTGGTTCCTGGGTGATATACACTTTGACGATGATGAACATTTCACTGGTCCCAACACCGGCAGCGGCATCAGCCTTCTCAAAGTAAGCGTACATACGGCATGAGATGTGTAATACTTTAGGTTGAACGCGTCCATTCCAAAATTGGCTTTGATTTCTTCCTATCAGGTGGCAGTTCATGAGATCGGCCACGTTTTGGGGCTCCCGCACATCTACAGGCCAGGCTCTATCATGCAGCCCAGCTACCTGCCCCAGGACTCAGGCTTTGAGATGGACTGGATGGACAGGAGAGCCATACAGCACCTATATGGTAACACCACCATCTAGTGGACACAAAGGAGAATTGGATCCAGCCTTACTCGCAAGCTTGCAGTAAGAGACTGATGGCGCAAAACAAAGGTTTTCTATGATGTTCTTCTGTTTGAACCCAGGGGGCTGTAAAGGACGATTCAGCACAGTATTTGACTGGATCAGGAAGGAGAAGACACCCTATGGGGAGGTGGTCATCCGCTTTAACACCTATTTCATGAGGGACAGCTGGTACTGGCTGTATGAGAACAGAAATAACCGAACCCGCTTTGGAGATCCGGTTGCTCTTCAGATTGGCTGGCGTGGAATTCCCGCGGACGGAGTGGATGCGTATGTGCACGTGTGGTCCAGAAAAAGAGATGCTGTTTACTTCTTTAAAGGTGGGCCTTGAAAATCCTGATGGTGCAGTAGTAATGTCACGAAACATATCTGTTTAATGATTGTTGTTTTCTCATTCAGGTACCCAGTTCTGGAGGTATGACAACGAGAACGACCGGGTGTTCAGACAGGACCCTGAAGGTCACCGCTATCCGAGGTCGATCTCTGAGGGTTTCCCAGGAGTGTTCAGTCCGATCGACACGGCCTTTTATGACAGGAGAGACGCCCGCATCTACTTCTTTAAAAACACCCTTGTAAGAACTGATTTCCGTATCTTCTTTCTGACAGTCGGGAGGTGCAAAAGATGCGTGTAGGCCTGGAGAGACAAGGTCCGAAAAAATTTTTTGAGTATTGTATGAGACAAGGACAATAAGGTCATCCTTTAAGGGATTAAATCGAGTCTGATTCGGCAGCCTGGCAAAGTGGGTGACCGCCGCATTGTCACAGACTCAAACACTACACAAGGCCCAAGTTAGGGCTAATCTGCACCATTTGATTTGATAATTTGATTAAATCAAAAGTTGTAGGGCAGGTCCCACATCACTTTGTGTCCCTGTCTTGTTACGGGTGCAATTTGTAACATATGGCCCGAATTTTATTTTAAAACATGAAAAATATGTGGTCGTTACGTCAAAGACGTAAGGAGAACTGTGTTGCAGAGATATCTAGCTAAGCTAGTGAGCTAACCAGCGACCTCTGGCCTTTCCTTCCTTATCATACCCCTTTGTACCTCTACAGGGGGTTTAGAGTTGCAAGGCTGCCAAGTTTCACCAGCACTCTTAACATTTAGTCTAATAAGTAAGCAAAACCAAGAAAGGAAATAAGCTCCTAAATATATTCATGAATAAACAGAAACACACAACCTTCTGAATTCGGATTTCTCTCGTTAAATCATGTAAAACACAATTCATTCAAACTAAAAAAACAGAACGCCTGGACCTTGTTATGACAATGTTTTAGAACTGATTGCACAGTGAGTACCGGTGAACAGTGTTATTAGAGACGTCCCTGACGACGCTTAGATGTTTTTTACCGCACATTAAATTTCAATTCAAAGAAGTGTGTTGGAAAAATGACAGCCCGAGCTACCCCATTGATCCTCAGGACGATGAGGGGAACGTGTCCATCCAAACAAACGTGCTACACTTCCTCTGTGATTTGTTTGCGTGTTGTAATTGATTGGTCGAGGTAAGACAATTATGTGTTCAAACCAGGTGTACGCGTTCGATGTGGAGGCCAACAGCTTGGCAAGAGGCTTCCCCAGAAGCATCCGAGATGTTTTCCCTGCAGTGGAGAGCGGGGACCATCCAGATGGCAACGTTGACGCTGCCTACTTCTCCTACACCCACAACACCGTCTTTCTACTCAAGGGCACGCGCTTCTGGCGAGTGGTGGGCAGCCGCGAGCGCCGGCGCCGGCCCTCTCTGCAGCGGAACGGCCTGCTGCCTCACAAGGAAGTGGATGAGCAGTGGTTCGACATCTGCAACGTCCATCCCACGGCGCTCAGGCTGACCCGCTGAAGCTGCCGGAGCAGAGGTTCATTAAAACCTGCCCACGTTTGCTGACATGGTCTGTCGATTCCCCTGATGTTGTTGTTGTTGCTGTATGTGCACACGTTGTCCTGTGTCTGTGCAGATGTCCACTTCTAGCTCCTGCAGTGTTTAGAATTCAGCTATCAGCTGCTCTATCTGTCTCTCACTAAACTGCATATTTGCATTGAAACAGCCTTTTGGACCTATTATGTACAGAATGTTTGCTCATTCTTCATTCATACTTTATAGGCACCTCATTACCGATCAGCCACAACATTAAAACCACTGACAAAAGGGAAGCGAATGACAATGGTTATCTCCTTTAGATGCAATGCTCTGCAGGAAAACGACTGGCCCTGGTTGACAGGTACCATCCACCTAGACACCAATGCAGATCAAATACACCCCAACGTGGGCGAGCAGAACAATGTGTCTCCGTATACTATTCAGGAATGGTTTGAGGAGCACGACAGACAGCTCAAGGATCAGATCCCCAATCAAATCGAGCTTTCATGGGATTCCATGGAACCAATAGGCGGTTTTAATGGTGGGGCTAATGATGTATGACTACGCTTGGTTTGCTTAAATGCTCTGGAAAGAAATATTGCACGTAAAGGATTAAGAGTTGGGATTTCATCCATGTTATTTGTGCAACATAATGCTGGGCGGGATACAAAGGTCTCATCGAATCCGCTTGCTGCCCCTTTGTCCCTTGTTGGCTCCACAGCACATTCCACATCGAATGTATGAAATATTTCCCTCTGAATCACCTGCACAAACTCTAATCCAAAGCTGCCTGCAAGAAAGAGAGAACAGGGAGTGTTGTGTGTTAATCTTTAGAGTTGGAATAAAAAGCACTATAAACTATCAATTCGAGCCCGGAGGGGGTGGAAAACACCTATCCATCTATCAGAGACGCGGCCAAAGATTTATTTGCAGGCTATCGGTCAAAGAAGAAAATTTAGAGTGAAGCAAAGAGATTGAGAAAGGGGGCCTCGCGTTATTGCTTAGTGCCGTTCCATTTCATAGCAATCGTATTCTGAGCGCGGCGCAAAGAAACACACATTGATTCTGTAATCAATACGTTACGTGAACACCCTTATTAATTTAGCTCATCGGAGGAGATTAGGCTCCTGGTGGGCCCCAGATAACTGGCGTTGCGCTCCGGGCACTCCATAGGCTATATTAATAAATTGAATTAGAAATCAATTACGAGCAAAGGAACAAAATGTCATGGCAAGTGTAGCTATGTGGGCAAGGACGTATCGAAATGGTGCTCGCACGTTTACAGAACGAGATTAACCGAGGAGGCATCAACAGCCATCAAATAATTACCTTTGTTCGTGAAATACATCTCCCATGATTCCTTTTCATGGTAATCTAAGATGCATAGTGGGCCTCCTTGGCTGAAAGCACCTTAAACATTTAGAGATTTAAAGTTTAACAACATTTGTGGCTCTCGGAGAGACCCAATAAACATTCT
>KV751339.1:1272606-1283466 GCA_001698575.1 Mola mola
CACGCATGGCCACACAGAAGTGACTGCCCGGCCGCCATCTTCATCTCGAGCCTGGGAAAGTGACAGGACATGTACGTTCGGTGGAAGGTCCTGTCAAAGAGACAGGAGGAAGAGTGACAGCCAGCCTGCACGTTGGCTAGTTTCATCCTCGTCTCTCTTACCTGACACTTTTAAGAGTTGATTCTCCAAAAATCACAATAAAAGAGAGAGGGAGAAAAAAAAAAAGGATTTTCTCACTGACAGACACTTTCTGAGACATTTCTTTGTCAGAATTTAGAGAGCGACTGAGTGGCCGAGCGCCAATAACATTCTCAAGATCATGGCAGCTGCACCCAGACTAACCCTGGAGCTAAAGATGCGAGGGAGACAATGTGTTTTTTGTTTGGATTTTTCAAAATTAATCCGGGGGGGTGATGGAGTAGAGCCTTTTATTATCAGGCCCTTGTGTCATTTACATTCAAGCGTCTCTATTTTGCCCCCGATCTTAACTCTGTGTGCTCACCAGGTGCTGCTACCACCTGTGAACATCTGACGAGCCCTTTCATTCTCTCCCGAGCCGCAGAAACGCACCAGCCGATGACAATACTTGCACATTCAGCAGCGGCAAACAGGGGATTCATCAAGTGGCCATCGGCTCCTCTCCCCGTTCCCTCCACCTCCTCCCATGGCCGTCTCCAGATCCCACCTCAGCAACCCACCCCCAGTTCCTCCATCAGCCTCTCTCTGTCTCCGCTTCTCTACCAGGGGAACAGATGGGGCTCATGGACACGAACAGTCTCTTACTTAACCGAGGGGGAAGGGTGTCACACTTCATGTAACATACCAGCCTCTATGTGTGCGTCTGTGTCCAGGTTTCCCCTTCAGCCGGGTGGGAAGGCTTTATTCTTTTTTTTCCTCTTTCTTTTTTACATGTTTTATGTCTTTTGGACTGTAGTAAAATGTCTGTAACAAATCAATATACCACGTTTTAATCTTGAATGAATGAATGAATGAGTCACAAATGACAAATGTGTGTGATTTTGAGAATTCTTCTCTCCGCTGTAGTCACACTTGTGGGATGAATCCTCTATTTCAGCTTCTTCTACTTTGTTTTTAGAAGGGACTTTAAAGCTCCCCACGCTGCCACTCCAGCATTCATTTTTTGGCCTCCACACCTTCTTTTCCGCTCTCGACTTTAGCTCCTGCAACAAAAATTTACTAGCAGCCCCCAGTGTCTAGACTTAACAGGTTAATTCTGGTTTATTACCACTATTTTTTTCCCAGATTCGTAACAGTGAAAGCAAATGCTGAAACCTGACAACATCTTAACCCGGCTCGAAAGACAAATTTACTCTTGAACTCACACCGAGTCACAGGGCAGGTACAAACAATGTCCTCTGTTGGTGTTTTTTTTTTTGTGAGAGGCTCTTCTTAAGATGAATTTTCAACGATGCAAGACATTTGTTTTCCTGAATAAGGCACATTCATGAGACAAAACACCCAACTACCTTTACAGAAAGCACACAGGTGATCCTAGAAAATATACCCTCCACCTACCCCACGACAGCAGTTCTTGTCATAGCTGCCGCTGAGGGACGATGCATTATCAAAATGAGATTGTAAAAGTCCGACTTAATGCCTTTTGCTGTGGGGTTAACAGAAAGATAAACTTCAACAGAATTGGTGGGACATTTGTTTAAAAAGCAAGCTATTAAACACTTTACCAAATGTGTGTTTCGGTGATGCCAAAGATGACCGACAAGTGAGAAAAAAGAAGCAAAGTCATTTTCAATGAGTGGATCCAACCGTTTCAAGCTTGTTCTGTGCCATCAACCACTGAGGCAGCAGAGATGAGCAAACAATTAGCAGCGAAAGTCTGGGTTTTTTTTTTGGTTTTTTTTAAATTCAAACTGCTTGGGATAAACTGTTAAAGGATTTTGAATGGAAGACGTTTAGACGCGTGACGGCAGAAAAAGCACCACGACATTCAAATAGAACTGAGCCCTTGTTAATGTTATTAGCAACACTTATGCTTTTCCTTCTGTTTTGATTGGTTTTTTTTTTAAACAATCAGTCTGATTATCGAGTTTTTTTTCATTTGTTGGCTTCCACACCCTCTTTTCCGCTCTCGACTTTAGCTCCTGCAACAAAAATTCTTGCCTCATCTAGGTGTCTTAGTGATATCATCAGGTTTCCTGGATCTCAGCAGTCAACATAATAACAAAAATAATGACATGTGCCCCCAGCATTGGGAAAGGCCTGGCATGCTGTTGTCACTCGGCTTTATGAGGGCTCTGTCTGAAGCGCTTGCAGGAGCTGTCGCCATGCTAGTCACCCTTAACACCCCCCCACAGCCCACATGGAGAATAGGCCGTGCTTTCACACTCACACTGGACACAGCAAATGACTTCTGGGGGGTTTACAGAAAATCTGATATGTCTGTGCAAGAATAAAAAGATATCATGCAACACATCCTGTGATACCTGACGAAATTGTGCTGCAATATGAAGTATTGCTCTTGCGTTTTTTTTTCCTCCCTTTTTTTTTTTTGAATCCCTCATCTCTCTCTCTGCACGTGTTGCTGCCTCTCCTTCCTCCCTCTCCTGTAGTGTTTATGTGTTTCTCTTAAACGTACACGTTTACAGTGTAATGAATGATGCATTTGCAGACGTCTCCCCCGCTCGACACGAGCAGCGGGATGGTTGTTTTTCAGCATGGCGGCTGAGAGCTGTTTGAAAATGTACCTCGGAGTTATTATTCATGAATGCCGGCTAAGGAATGTTTTCCACGTGTCAGTGTCAGAGAGATTACATTATGATACAACCTCTGGCTGGTGTCAGTTGAATAAATATTGCAGGCTTTTCACCTTGAAGGATGTGGCGTGTATTCTAACCTATGCTCCAGGAAGTGCTACATATCAAACCATTAGAGAATTATGTCCTTTGAGGGGAAGCTCCTCTCCTCCTCCTTGCTCACGCATTACATTACGGAACGCTCAGTCGGCAGGAATCTCGCTGGGGGCCGCGGCGAAGACTTTTGGCACCCTCCCATGTAGGTCACACCTTATCATGACAACATTTAAAAGTTCGTGCCAGGACTCTGAGTTTGGAAAATGAGAAGGAGGTCCCCCGTGTGCATGTGTGTCACGGATTTAAACGGTACCGTTTCACCTCCTTTCCGGAGTCCTTTTTGTCTGATCTAAATGGGAATTCGGAGAAAGTGGAACAGCTCGTGAAGGAGCGGTGAGAAATCGAGACTGACGTTGCCACCTCGCAGCCCTGAAATTGTGCGGAGTAGTTGTGCCAGTCTCTTTGTTGGGAGATTAATGTTGCGTCAGTCACATTCTTTGGGTGAGGGACACTCGCCAAACTGCATGGTGAAATCTAGCTGCTCCAAAAACAGCCATTCTGATGCAAAGGAAAATAGGAGAGCGGCGTTCGGAGGGAATCATAAATCTATCTGACATGCATGGGCTCCCGCTGTTATAAGCTATTGATATTCTGCCAGTCAAAGCTTGCCATTTGTGGCATCATCAACCTCTGTGTTTTAACTTTGTGTCTGTATGTAGGAGGAACATTACTGGGCTGTGTAGCTGTACAAACACAGCTCTGAACTAGGAGGCCCCTCTTTTTTCCATTGCTCTCTTTTTTTTTTTTTTTTCCTTTCCCTGCTGGCTTTGCTCAGGGGCATGACACATTTCTGAGGGGCTTTGGATCGCCTAGCCTGATAATTCCCTCAATTATTCAATGGTTGGCTGGCAGATGAAGTGAGAAATGAATAAAGCAAATCTGTGGGCCCACGAGCTCTGACAATACAAACACACTATTAGCACTCATTTCCTCTGCTCGTTCTTCAAGATGCACCGCAGCATCCTGAAAGTGGAGTGCGGGAGTGACCCGCGCGGGTCTTAGTGAAATCACAGAGCTTCTCTCGTGACTCGGTGGACACGCATCAGATTATAGCTCTTCCCTTGTAGAGAGGGGACAATGGCCCTTGCCCAAAGGCTGACCTCGGCACACGGAGCCCCCATTCTGGTCCGACCGAGCGCAGTCAAGTGTAGGACAAAAGAAGAAGCGCTTTGCTCCACCGTAATGAAGTTGTAGGTCTTGTTACTCGCCGCGCTCTGTTGGAGAAACAAAGCACATCACAGAGAAAGCAGCCCCACAACTGCTACAACAGAGGGACCAGGTGCTTGTTCTGTTTTGTTTTTTTCCTCCTTTTCCTCTTCTTTTCATTTTTTTTCTGCCGAGCACCTGCCTTTTACCATCTGCACCCGCTGCCTGCAATAAGACAGGGGTGCAGCACTCGTAGCACTCTGAGGACGTATGATGGGAAGCTGATTGTGATGATGCCTCGGAGACATACAGTGAACACCCTTCCCGGGCCTCCCTAAATCCTCCAGGAGAGGAAAGAAAGGGCCCGACTCCACACTGACCCGTTTTGTTGCCCCGGCAGGAAGCTGAAAGAAAGGCATTTTCAGCATCTTGCATGCGTGCTGAGATTAAACCACCGCTGTGGCTTCAGAATGGTGTCGCATGTATTTAGGAAACCCTGGCCCTCTTTTCTTTTTTTTTTCCCCTGCCACTTCCCATTGTTCCATGATTTTAATCTCCTCAGCAACAGTCTCTTGATGTATTTGGTTCACAGGAAGGTCAAGGACGAGCCAACCGCCCACCCCCCCTCTTCCTGCAACAAAAGCTCACGGAGAGAGGGGAAAAAAAACGGTCAAAAACTCTGACACACCTTCTCCCTGTGGAGAAAGTATAGATACCTTACTTTAACTCTGCTGATTTTACACATGACCATTGCTAATACATCATGGCATACCCTGAAAGGATGGAACTGTCTCTTTGATGTGCGGGGTGGAAAACACTGTGCACCTGTGCTGAGGGGACAGCGTGATGCGTTGGGGGTGGAGGCGGCTTTGAGCCAACTGCCAACTTACTTAAGCGTCTACCCACCTTAGCCGGCTGCTGCCAGTGTTGCCGTGCCAGGCTCTGCTGTTACAGATAAACAAACGCTGGACAAATTTCTCGTTGCGAAACCTGTGTTTACTGCTGCATAATAATGAGAGCCGGTGCTGCCAGCGCGTGTGTCCGGCCAGTAATGATCCCCCTGTCTGAGAGGACAATGAGGAAAGAATGCAGTCATACAGACGGACGCCTCTGCTGCCCTGCACATTCTCCTCTCCCGGACTTGTCTTGGCTTCGGCGTCAACTTGGCGCAATTATCCTTGTATGTAGATTTGATACACAGCCCAGGGTGTTCTAACCATCACTCCTTGTTTTGGCCATGAGTTACCATTCAGCCGACTCTGATATCACAACATTGCCCCTTTCAGTCTGTTTGCCCGCGAGACTGTTAAAATTAAATCGCAGTGGAGTGAGAATAGATCTCAGCACTACTTGCCAAACTGCCCAATCTGAGTGATCTTTTGTCAGAGATTGGTTGGTCTCGGTGCAAGGCTCCGTCAGGGCCCACTTCACATAAAAACAATAATACACCATTAAGCTAAGCTTCTTTAAAATTCTCATCATAGTGAGTAAAAAAACCCCAAAACATCTCAGCTATTCTCTGTGGGTTCTATCTAATTATGCATGGAACATGTCTGAGGGCTGTGGGGGGAGGAGGTGAGGCGAGGCTGGCTAGTTGAGGACTTTGTGAGGCTCGAGTGCGGTGCAGAAGGCAGCCGACGTCTACTTTGATACCTGGCAGCTGGAATCGCCCCGCTCTGGATTAAAAATACGTGCAGAGTATCGTGCATCATTATGGCTAAAAGAGAGGAAAAAATGTCCACAGATCACAAGGTTACTGTGATAATGAGGAGCAGACGACAAGGTAAACTGCCACAGCGAGATTCAAATGTGATGCATATTTACTTTACAAGGCTGGTGGGGAGGAAAAAAAAAAAAGCCAGAGGGGGGCGGCAGGTCTCGTTTTCTGCAGGGTGACCCCTATCACAGTTCATATACAATTAAAACCAATAAGATGAATGTAGGATTCCCTTCCTTATGTAAAATGCAAAGAGCCAAGTCCCCAGCCAGGAGTAAAAAATGCAAAGATTATTCAAAGGAATTTGATCATTTGAAATCCTCCCCCCTCCACTCGTCTAATATCCTCTATCTCAAAATTTCAAATATGTATGTAATGAGGCTGTGAGGAGAGTTAACATACATACCGTTTTTAGCTACCGTCACGTGTTGGATAAACCATCAATGCTGTGTTTCTAGAGGACGAAATGTGGTCTGGACTTGTCTTTGTTCACCGACTCGTAGATTTAGTCATCTGTGTTTATACAATGGCGGGAGCCCTTTAATCAACATTTTAATATAATGGGATCAAATGAAAGTGTTTGGGCTTACCGAATGGGCTTACTAGTGAGGGGAAAGAATTCACAGAGATTTATCAGATTGTGCTGCTCCACAGAGCGTTTCAGCCGTTTTCAGCAAACATGGCCTGATAAACTCGCTGTTTGTTACCTTTCCAGCACCAAACAGACAAATGAACATGGTGCAACATTTAGCAGCTGATGAGCGAGATACAAAGTGAATATTGGACTAACATTCATCAGGTGGCCAAAAATATTTCTCCTAAGACAGTTTGGGGTTTTGGTTTTTTTTTTACTTAAAAGTGTCAGGGTTCGGTAGTGTTAAGTGTCTGTCTGTTAGGGTCATTCGGTATTTCCTGTTTTACTTTGAAGCTTTGGTTTGTGTCTTATTCCCCATGTCCTGTCAAGTCTTCTCCCTCAGGTGTGTGTGATTACTCCTCCTCCCCAATTTGTCTCACCTGTGTCATATGTATAACAGTTAATGTGTATGAGGATGGAGCTGGAAAAACTATGCATAATGGCGACCGGTATAATCTGTAGGGGTGCGTCGTATTCTATCAGCTAACCAAAAGGTTTGTAAGGGAAATCTCCAAAGTAAAAATAACTATTGTTGCATCGGATGAGTATTTGTTAGCCGACATCAACGGCAACTGCTTATATAGACTCAATTCTCATGAAACCAGGTAAGTGACAAATTTATCAGTTCTCACAATTTCTCCAGCATCGACACTTAAACATCAGTATCATATGGCATTACATAAACCAGACACAAGTAAATAATGAAAGACATAGAAAACATGATTTAAAGTAATTTAAGTCACTCCCACACATCTAATCCACGTCTAATCCACTGAGTCTATGAGAATTATATGCCCCCTCCTCCCTTTATTGCTGCAAAACATGAAGGGTAAAAGTAAGTAACATAGAAAGACAATTAACTTATGCAAATGCAGAACGGAACATTTACACTTAACCATACTTGTGTGTGATTCTTTAACCAGAAATGTAGATGTATAAATGAACTATAACCAAATGCAAAACACAACAAACCTGTAAGTGATATTAAGTGTTCGCTGGTTACAGTTGTGGTTGTGCAGCTAAACAAACAATTAAGCCTGGTTAAATGAGTATCGCATGAGGATGGAAACTGGGGACAAATGGTGTCACCTCACCCACGGTTTTATACATTTTCCCCCCTGAAACATAGTGGAGTAAAACTATGAGGTGAAATATACAAGTGAGGTGAGAATACCACAAAGAAGTACTTAAAGTTCCCCTGCAGACATGTTTTAAAAAAAGGACAAAATGACTCTATGACCAAGGACGAACCCAACCTTTGCCCAAATGATACCGGGAGAGGCTCCAGCCCCCCACGACCTTGTATAGGATAAGCGGAGAAAGAAATTGTAAAGATGTTTTTTTTTTTTCATTTAACCTGACCAACCCTCAGACCAATTATTGAGCGGAATTCCTTGCACGTGACTTTTGTCTACAATTTTGTAGTCCACTTGAGATTTGCCTCTGTGAACCCGAACTGAACCAGCTTTGTATCCAAATTGCATCCTGTCCACACCAAGGAAGCAAACTATTAGGTGTGAACGTGACCTTAATAATGCCAAATAATATGTAAGATTTGGAAATTAAATGTAAATAAATATGAGTCTATTATGACTCACCTGAAAACCAGCTGGACAGTATGGAGGAGGGCCAGGCAATGAGAAAAAAATCCTGAGAGGATGGAGATTTCTCAGTGTGGTCGACAATATTAGGACTCCGAAGAGATTAAGTCAAAAACAGTGTCTGTTGAGATGGATAATCCAAGTAAGTAATGCAGGGATATCGATGGCTACACCTGCGTGCAATTCAGAGGGAATATGTAGTATCACAAGACACCTTAGGACAATTGATCATGTTATTTGATGCTGAAGGTGTGGAGCTCAGACAGGCTCGCTGTCCGAGGCTTTATTCTCAAAAATGTGTTTAAACATTATTCTCGACATTTCGTCCTTTTTCCTCAACACTTCATCTTTTTTTTTAAGACAAGTGCACAATGAAAAAAAAATCTTCATCCTCCTCGATGATTTTTTTTTTTCTCCTGCCTGGCCCTAATCCTCTTCTGTAGGACAGGTTTTTGTCTTGTTTTCTGTCGTGTTGGGCAGACCGGCCGCTGATTCTGCTGCTGTTTAAATGACAGACGCTCTGATTTAGTTTTTTAGTGCTGAATCTTACTCTGGTAATGAAGTTTGGACTGTTATGTTTCCCTCATTACCTTTTCATTAAAGATATGACTAGAAAATGTGGTTGCCATGGCGATGGCTCCGCAAAGTCTCCAAGCTGTATGCCGAGCTGCATTGTTTACTCTTTTGCCAAGAGTGCTGTGTTCAATAGGAAGCGAAAAGACTTTTTTTTTCTCCTCCCACTAACCCCCTCCCCCCCGCACCTTCGTCTTTTTTCTTTCTTTTGTGGATCAAACAATGACCTGCAAATAGAACATTCTTCGGTTCATATTTGTTAACGCTGAAAGATTTCATTAGCTTCCCATTGCTCCCAAAATGATGGCTGACGCTCCTCAGTGGGGTGAGTAGGGTGGAGGGGGGGGGAAGTAATTCACAGCCTGCAAGCAGTAATTTGCACAGAGCAGATTAAAGAAAATGGTATGGAACCATTTTGTCTAAATGACATTGGGCTTAATGTCTGCAGAGGCAACTGCCAGTTTGCTTGAGCGTCACCTGGTGCATGCTAGTAAGTCTTTCCCTGGCGCTGATGAATGTGAGAATCAAGTCAAAGTATCTGACATTCATAGGGGCATGTAAGCCCATCTGTCACTCTAAGCATCCCTCATGCTACGTTATCCAACAGGAAGCTCTACTATGTGTCTGACGTTATTGTGGTGTCCAGAGGCAAGGTAAAAAAGAGGGTAAAGAGACTCGCAACCTTTTCTCCTTAATCATCAACGGCATTTTCCAAACCATTAGCCCTGCCAGTGCTTCCTGTACTTTTCATGTCTGCTTGCCGGCTTCACCCTCGGTGCTGTGATTAGTTCAAGCAGGATGCCGCTGATCGATTTTGCTCCACTGGGTGTAAGTTAACCCTGCGCCAGCTTTTAATTGGTTCTCTTGGCTGTTAAAGCGGTGCACAGCTCCTGTAGAGAGAGAGGGAGAGAGAGAAACTAACCTCAGATTGGATTTTGTTTGAATGCTCTTTCACCTGTTTGAAAAAAAAGAACATGTTGCCTTTAAGAATATGCAAATGCCTCAAATTCTATCTGCGCTATCAAGAAAATAAAATGTGTTTTGCTTGTATCCAAGAACGGGCTGTTTAATTGAATGTGTTACCTGCTGGCAGCAATTAAAGTGATGCCAAGAGGTATGGTTGGAAAGAAAGAAAAGCAGATAAAAGAAGAGAAATGTTAAGTCGTTCTCTCGCCGACTTGCTTCTGTCTTTGGAGCTTATTGCATTTTCTGAGGGCAACCTGGAACCGGCGTGATTGACAGAGACACGATAGCTGCAGTAAACAAAAGGTGCTGCATGTACATAGAAAGATGAGCATGGAATGAGTTTTTGGAAAAAGAAAAAGCAAAAAGGAGAAGAGGCTCGATGCCCTGAACCTTATTTGAATTGGATCATAGCTGCATCTCTCATGATGCAATCATTCTTTTCCTGTCATAAAAAAACGTCATTTGGATATAAATAAATAATAAGCTTACAAAAGGAGTCTGTCCTGCTAGGAACTATTTGAAGCAGACCATTGACTTTTGCTTTTATGTGTCTGATATAAGCACCCGGTTCACATTTTAGGCTCTTTTATTTTTTTCTAAATTTTATAACAACATTACATCATCAAATCTATTCTTTGCAATTCCGATATTTGGAGTTTCACTATTTGTGCAAAGCTTTCAGTGATATGTAATAGCTTTCACGTGTGCAAACCCAATAAAAATAGGTGCCAAGTTTACACCTGTGAACAATCCATTAAATTGATATATAGCATCGCCGCAGTTTGATATCCATCTGTTAGGTCTGCGCGCCTCAAACACTTTGTTAATGCCAGAGGAAATCAAATAGCGAAGAAGGCAGATGTGCCGCCATTTAGAGAAATGTGGAACACTGGCATTTATGAAAGATGATATATATGTTTTTATATTGTGTCTGAAATTAGCTCTACCAGTAGAAGCAGTCATCTTGTGGGGGGGTGACAGAAAATCTTTTGCTGCAGGAGGTACTGTTGGATTAAATTTTGCAGTTTGTGGCCCCAACAGCTTTTTCAAATGAGTCAATATTTGCTTGGAAACAACGCCTTCTCTCCAAAGACATTTGTAAATGAGACTAATACATTTTATCAACATGTTGACGGAGGTCCTGATGCGGTTATGAGGGCCTCATAAAGGCACCCAAGCAAAACTTCAATACTTTCCTAACAGCCCCTTTGGTTTGCTGCTCCTCTTCAACATGATTTGAATCCTTTTTTTTTTTTACCATCTTTAATTTGCATTTAAATGCTTCGCCCTTGTTCGATTTAATTTACAATGCAGATACAGGAGCTATGAGTGTAA
>KV751339.1:1288307-1318972 GCA_001698575.1 Mola mola
TCCACCCCCCCCCCCCCCCCCCCACTCCTTGTTTTTGCCACAGGCCCTCATATTGATTCCATGCATGAGCCTGCAGAGTTATCACAAAATAAATTGCACGGACTTGAATTTGACAATGCTGTTATGAGGAGCGCTTCATTGATTTCTGGATGGTGGCTCTGTTTGGCTCCTCTGCAGAGGAGAGGGGGGGTTGCTCGTTGGAGAGACACAGCTCTGCTTTTTCTAATTGCTTTATTGCCTTATTGTATTCTGGCAGCAGCATTTGCAGCAGCCATGTCAGAAAGTTAGTGACTTTTGCTCAAATGTAAAGTAAAGAGTGTCTTCTCTCCCCATTTCCCACCCTAACCCAGCTCTCTTGGGAGGAGCACTGACTTGGGACTTTTCCAGAGGATACGGCATGTCAGCGAAATCCGTCCTGCAGTGTGAAGCTTGACACTGCAGTGACAGCGCAGCAATATTTCCCCTCTTGTTTCAGAGCAAATTACCAGCAGCATGACATCAGAGGGCTCATAGTGCACCCCCTCTCCTCACACACACACACACACACACACACACACACACACACCACTTCCCATACCGCCAGTCAGCTCCCTGGACTGAGGGACCTTCTCATTTCAAAATGGTGCATGAATTTCATTGTTTTCTCTGGGACATTGGTTCCAAACACATGTAAAACAAATATGAAATTGATTTGACCATTTTCAATTTCCTCTACAATCTACTTGTTTCTCTCATAAACATTAATGACCTTCAATCCAAACAGCAGTGGTGATTCCAGAGTCTGGAGGGGCCCTGGGCAAAAATTCACAGGGGGCCCATCCAACCAGCTTTCAGCATCATTCCGTTCAAAATGCGTGTGAGTGCTGCATGCTGAAATGAAACTGCTGAAAGCATTTGCTGAACTGCAGAAATATGAATTCAAATAGACAGAAATTCATACGCCACAATAGACACAGAAATTCACAGATTTATTCATGTGAATGCTACTGTTTTCAAACCAATAAATCTGGGGAAAAGCTGAAGTATAAACGTATACAAGGTAGAAATGAGAATACTACAATAGTGTAATGTCCTTCAAGAGATAGCTGAATGGTTTCAATAGGTTAAAAAAATAGTAGAAAATGTACAAACTGAGGATAAAAATAATGCTGACATGCAGCATCCACACTAACAATCTGACACAAACCAAAAAAGTTGCAAAATTCTTTCAGTATGCAAGCTAAGCTAATAAGTCTAACTTCAGCAGAGCTAGATATACTAAATTGCTCTGCTAGCTAAGTTAACTAATGTTAAATACCAAAGAACAGACACCATAATGTAATGCTATTGGAATTTATGTAATTCAGGTGTCTGTCCCCCATAGGTAAGGCTAAACTAGCAGCCTACAGCTACTGTATTTATAATTACATTGAATCATCACAATCATCTCCAACGTCTTGTTTCATTACAAGACGGATAACTGCTCTTCATTTTCCTTCAGTGACTATCATTAAAGTGTGTGGAATTTAAAAATATCTTTCCGCAAACACATAATGTAATCTCCCTAACTGTGTTAACATTAGTGTGTAATCACCTTAAATCAAAAACCCTGGAGTAAATGTAATGCGGCGCCACTTTGCACCACCATGTTATTACGGTAGCCAAGAATAGACAAAAAAATCTTCGCATTTGTTTATCGGTGGCATTGAAATACAACCGATGAAAAAGACCCACTCTGGTAAAAGAGGACAAAAAACAAGGAGTACCAGGATTTTTTTATTTAAAAGTCTGCTGGAAGTTTGTCACAAGTTTGTTAACATGCTGTATGTTACTCTAAAAGTAGTTCTTCTAGGTTCTCAGAGAGGGAGGGGGCAGCGAGGCTGCACCCGTTGCATGCATTTTACTACCTCACCACTAGATGCTGCTAATGTTCACACACTGAACATTGTGCAACATCAGCACATGGCGATAGATGGGGCCCCCTCGGGGAGGTTTCCTACTGTCATTTCAAAATGTGCACATTTTGAACCAATGCTTTGGTGTAATACTTGTCAGCCCTCAAGGCCCCCCCACCCCACTCTCTTGGGCCAGAAGCGGTTGCCTGCCTTGCCTGCTGACAAGCAGCGCCTCTGCAAAGCGGTTATGGTGTCCTTTCATTAATCCGTTTTTATCTGAAAAGATACCTGAGAGCATGAAATCGTAAGAAAAACAAACAAATAAAATGGATAAACAATGTTAATCCCAGAGCACTTTCCATTACCGCTTTGGCAGGCAGTATATAGACCAAGCATGGGTGAAATATAATCAAAGAAGAAGAGAGGACAGAGAAGACAGAGTGGAGAGTCGAATATTATGTGCCATTGTGTGGCTGTGAGGCCATCAAATGGAATTCACCTGCAGGGTTAAGAGTTTATTCAGAGCTCAGAGGTGCAGCACATGCCTTTCTTGTTTACTTTCCTTCATAGATCACATCGGTACCACACGGCCACCACAAAACACTTTCCTGCCCGTGCAAAAACTGGCATTTATCTCTCCACTTTCTGTTCTGTTTCACAAGGGTCTGAGGTGCTCCATGTAAGGGGGGATAAAACCTACTGCCTGCTCCACTCCCCACCTCCCTTGTGTTGGATTAAGCTGCATTTTGAAGGGAAGCGTGTGCATCACACACCAGGAGTAGCAGGGAAACAAACAGAGGGAGTTGCTCAGCAGCACAGGGGAACGCTGGGTGTTAATCAAAATTGAACAGCTAAACTCGTTTTAATCCAGAGGGAGGGAGAAAGGATCAGAGGGGAGGCATAGTGCAAACTCGATCTTCTGTGTTGCGCACAAAAAGGGCGAGCGGAAAACCTCAACTGGGTGGACAAAATGTAGCAGTGAGTGGATACCGGCAGAGAAAATGTGGGGAAATTCTACCAGTTTGTTCTGACACGAACTGCAGTCCAAGTTGCCATTATTCATTAAGCAAGCACAGCTGATTGTGCAAACACTTTTGTATATTTTTAGCTTTCTTTGCACATGATGTGCCACCCGGTCACTCTGGCTTGTTTGTTTAAGTCGTACAGACTTTGATGTGGCCTGTTATCGTGTCCATGCTATTAGGATATTCAGACCACAGCAGAGCACAAATTAGTACAGAAGCCATCTTGCATCCTTTTTTTTTTTTTTTTTCTTAAATAGTAGCTCCAAATAGGATGAACGGATTTATTTTGTTTTTCGGAACAACCGTGGTGAGTCTTCTGTTTAATCTCTGCGGGCCCGTCATCCCCACCCGCTCACCAGATTGATTGTATCTAATACCAGACAATGGCATCAATGACTTCAAGTAGGTTTTTTTATTTCCCCCCTGGCAGATAGACAAGAAGGGAATCATTTGCATGCAGGTGACACGTTCAAACGGGGCAAGGTAAGATGAATCAAAATGCAACTCCACACTTTCCTAATGCCTTGACCTAATTATGTAGATTCTTTTTTCCTCACACTGGCTAGTCATATCCCATTCAAACATGCACAGGATTGGTTTTTGTGATGAAAAATCCTGATGATTCACTGTTTCTCTTTAGTTTTGCTGACTTGAATCGAATCTCCCGGAAGACTTAATGTACTTTGGAGAAGAGAAAAGTACCCGGACTAGAACGAACTCCACTCTCATCGACCTGATATAGCGAGCACTTCCTCTCCAGGATGTTCTTAAAGTTGCACATATCGTCTTACATATTCATCCTGACCACAGTAACCACAGCGGACAGACCCGGTGGGCAGGAGACTACGCTCGCGCAGACCAAACGAGCATCAAAGAGATTCATGATGGTGGAGTATTGATCCCTGAGGATGTTTAAATCATGTTCATAGGAAATTAGTTAGATCACCAAACAGACGCTAAATGAATGTGTGCACAAGCAGAGGGAACAGGGTGCGGACACTGATGCATGTTAAATTTTGACGCTGCTCTATAAATATAGTTGTTGTACAGGTCACTGATTTACTCTAACTACAACTGCAGCTACAGATAATAGAGAATTCACTTTGTTTTTTGCATGAAAATGTGCATGACCTGCTGTAATCTTTGGATTTCTTGTGTTTGTTTTTATCACTCTGGTCCAAGAGGATTGTAACACACCACTGGAAAAAAAAAGACTCATAGATCATCCTGTTGCCCTGAATGGAAAATGTGGGAGCTAAAAAAATAAAGGAAATATCTCAATATTTTGCTCCACTGTCTGTGCTGACGTTACCACTGTAATAAGAATGATCTTATCGTACGTTCAATCAAATATTCATTAATGACATGATATTAACTCCACCAGACAACTTCTTCTTTTCTTTTCAACGGCGGTTCTCCAATTTTGCTTTGAGTTTGGAGTTCTGTGTCCTTTTCTATCTGGCCCCTCACACTCTGCTCTCACTTTGAGGCAGAGGAGCAGAAAGATGGCAATAATTCATTTTGTGCCATGCCACAAGGCAAGGCTCCTTTTTTCCCTTCTGCCCATTACCCTCAGGTCAGGCTCTGTATCGCGGCAGGACACTGCTCCCTTACGCTCTGGCTCAGACCCACCGTACTCCAGGGGGTCGGGCTGAGTGAACGACCCACTTAGGATTCTGTCAGCACCACCCTCAATCATCTAGGGCTCTCCAATGCACCTCCAGGAAAACTGCATAAAAGATGGCCGCCTCACAGTAAGTTAGTTAGCTGGGGAAGCAGCGGCTTGTGCTCCCTTCATCCAAAATAAACTCAGACTGCCCAAAAAATACACATCACTCCCTGTAGCAACTCCCACAGCTGGAAACATTCCTAGAATATTGGTTTGAAAGTTGAATTATTAACTATTGCACGTCAAAAATCAAACAACCAATACTGCAGGGATTAAAAAAAAAAAAAGATCCAAGAAGGGTTTATTCACCCTTATCTTAAAATGTAATCATTTTTTTTTTGCAACAAAAATACCAGAACAGAGGGTGTCATTCTAACCAAATTCTAATAAGTTCCATAATTTAGAACCCATGCATATTAAAGAAAATTCCCCTCTGCTAAAAGTTGTTCAGGGAGATGAAAACCTGACTTTTGTTTCGTTTTTTTTTGCAGAACAAAGGCCATATATTGTATTTTATGTTGCCATTTAGCTAATTGGCAATATGCAAAAAATAGCTTTGTATCCCGTTATGGTGCATTTCATGTTAAACAGGAATAACTGAGTGTGTTTCCGGTGGGAAATACTCTGTTTTGAAAACCAATAAGTTTAAATGACGGCGCAGCGTTTTTAAATAAGAGAGTGTACATCAAATTCAAGATGCTTAGATGTTTATAGGTTTAGAGTGATGATGGAAAAACTCTCTCTCTCTCTCTCTCTCTCTCTCTCTCTCTCTCTCTCTCTCTATGTTTTTGCAGTATTGCCATAAGAACTAATTTGTTTCCCTGGCAAGCATTTGGGCTTGTTTTTTATCTTCATTTTGACATGCTGTTGTTCATGAGGAGAGCAAAAGAAATATCCCATTAACAGGCTCTCTCCTATCTCCCTACATAAATCACTGACATTGAAATGAAACTCTTCTGACAAAAAGGGAGATGGATAGAGGAATTTAAATGCAAAAACATCACACACACACACACACACACACACACAAACTCACACACTCATAGCTCTACCTCCTCTCCACTACATCACATAAAAGCACTTCAAGAATTGGAGCAACCTCTAAGGACAATTAGGAATGCAACCAAAGTCCGACCTGACCCAAAGGGATACAAATTTATCCGAAAAGACTGTTGTCGATTCTTTGTTAAAGTGCAACAAAGAAGTTGATTCGGGATTACTTTGCTCATAATCAATCAATCAATCAAATTCCATGAAGCCATATAAACTATCTTATCTAAAATGTATGAGCACATACAGTAATTCTAAAGTGTAATTGTAAGCTTTAGCTTGTTGGGTTAGCTGTTAGTGCTGCAAGCATATATGCAAATTTAACCTAAAAAATTTGATGTTTTCGATAACAATTCAAGAACATCAAGAACTCTGAAAATGAACATCTTAGTAATTCCATATTAAACTGCAGGTATCCATCCATACGCGACCTGCTAGTGTTTGTCATTGCTAACAGTTAGCTAACTTTCACAATGATGCCACGTGCTTCTTGTAACTTAACTATCTTAGCTCAGGATTTTATTCTTTTCCTAATCCTGACAAATTAAATAATGTTGTCTTTACTAACGCAGAAAAAAATGACCATGAAAGATTATATACATAAAACTCACCAGTGCTCTTAGTCATTTTAGAAGAGAGTGTTGAGTATTTAAGTATTTAATACATAACACTGGATTGTTTATCAATTAAAAAAAAACGAAAAACCTTTTTGGCTTGCTTAACAAACTAAGCAAGCCACTAAGGCCCTTTCTTTGGGATAGTCTTCGTTCCAATGCTGGATTTTTAAGAAAGCTGTAGTCTGCTTTATGGCAAATTTTGGTTCGTGAATTAGTTTATCTTACTCCCAGAAAGTAACCCAGAGATTCTACTACACATAATAAGAGTTAAACTGAGAACGAGCACATTTGGACCATGGTAAGTGGTTGTGATGTGTGTGATGGTGCTCAATTGTCTCAAGAAATTAACAAGGTTAGTACAGGAAACTTCCTTCACTTCTACCTCACAAGTTGTAGATGAACTAACAACTTGAGCCCATGCTTTGATAGCAAAGTGTGCAGCTCAAATCACAGTCCATTATTCCATACATTTCCTCGAGGAGCAGCTCACATTTACTCACTTTTACTCACAATTCATCACATCCTCTTGGTACAACTGTTCTCCACCGTTGCTCTCTCTCTTTCTTTCTAAAAGAACTTTGACATTTACCATATAGTTGTCTACAATGTGTCTGAATGTAAGAGGTGCTCCAGCCTTGTAGGGAATTCTGGCAAACTTGCAGCTGCAAAAACGCCCCACTGATGATGCCCGCAGAGCCGGTGGCAATAAAAAAAGGCTCCCCTTTGCAACGATGCGCATGTGCCCCTGCAACGGGAAGAACCAAGACATAAACAAAACACTTGCTTGAGATAAGTAGCTTCATTTACCTAATCCTAACTACTTTTGGTCATGTTCCAGAATTATAACATCACTATTCAATGTGCAGGTATACTTGTGGTAAATGCTGGGCATAGAGAAGGCCTTGATGAAGTGGATGAAGTGTGATGCTGATAGCGCCAGTAATTGGCACGAAAACAAGATTGTGTGATCTCTCTTAAAGGTTAAGAACTGTGCATGTGATTTACGTTTGACTCATTTTCCAAAGCAGACATTATTTTAGGAGCAGCTTTACGACTGACGTATTGAACGATGAGTACATTTTTTATTTCAGCCTGAAAAGGAGATGAAAAATGATGGGATCTGCCAGCATTCAGTAAAAAGTACAATTAAGCAACTCTTGTAAATGATTTCATAGCAGAAAAAGCAAATCTACACAACAGAGCTTTCACCAGCCAATACCGAGGATTAAGTAAATTTCCCTTTGAGACATTAACTACTACACAAAGTGGAGATAAAAGAAGAGACAGAATAACGAGGCCTGTTTGCCTATTCAGAGGGTTTAGCCATGTATTAAAAATCATACCGTTAAGCTTCCTGACAGATGCTAATGAAGTGATGTTTACATTTTTGATTCGCTGCCTAAACAAAGATAAGGCATGCTCTCGGAAAACAGCAAGCCCTGCAATCCAAACACATGCATTGAGTCTGTCACCAAAGACATGACAGCTTTCTTCCCTACTGACAACAATAAGAGACTCATTTCCATATTAATGAGAGAAAAGAAAGGCAAGTGGATGGCGAGGGGGGTCGGTTGGGCGTGGAGGGAGCGATGTTGCTTCTTGTTGTCTTGGCACCTATTGACAAAGTCTTCAAATAGGTTGTTAATGACCAGTCTGAAACACAGGGAGCAGCCTGTGGAGTAATCATATCAACGTGTTGCGTATGCATGTCATGCTGCGTGCTGTCACCATGCCTCCTCCTCTGCGGTTGTCCTTGCATAAATGCCTGGCATTGTTGCCACACACATGAGGCGAGATATGCGCAAATTGATTGGCTGGCGGGGACACTTAGTCATCCATAAAGACCGCATACATGCAGCAATCCAGACCTTGTACAAAAAGAGACCTCCTCATCCCACAGGAGGCGGCCGTCAGTACACCCAAAGGGCATATATGAAATTAGTACTCTGGGCCAAATCTAAGGGGGATACAAAACATCCCATAGAACCCACAGTATGTACTCCTCATAACCTTTAAAACAAATTGCTTTTACCCTTCACAAAGAGGCTAAATTTCGTTTTATGCAAATGTGAGTCCATTTTCCGGTCATGGAGAATTCTTCTCAGAATGAGAAGCAGTTGCATAATGTCTTCTCTGGCATTTGAGGGTCACAGAGGAATGTTTGCTGAAGTTTTTGGAATTTGGTCACATAACGGGAGGCATGTAGTTGTAGTCCCGCATTTTAATTTTGCAACCTGAACCTTTTTTCTTTAGGAACAAGATTTAGATTTTCTCTTTTAGAGTAACATTGCAAACTTGTTAGCATATAGATAATTATTTAGACATCCAGCCGTGCACCAAAAACATAATTTAAGGTGCCATCCATACAGGGGGTCCTGTCTGTTTGAGTAGTGTGAGCGCTCTGTATTGTGTTCAAGCACGGTAAACTTTGGCCCTGACACGGTGCGGTTCCGGTTACACAAGCACAAGCATGGGTAGGCAACATGGAAATGACATGCAAGTGATGCAAAGCTTTAAATGCCTCCCTTCTCTGCGGCGCCCAGCACAAAAACCTTACATACATATGTACAGCACAATCAACAATCGCCACCTTGCAAAATCGACAGATCTGACAGGGCCGTGTCTGAACAAACAGACTCCAAATTAGCCAAAAACTCTGTAGAGCTGCAGTCATGTTCTTTTTGGAAAGCCACAAGTGTGTCATACTACAACGTTAGGATGGCTGGAACAGTGTGAGTGCAGGCCAGCAGGGGACTGGAGGACAATTGTACGAAGCAACTGGGCCGAGCGTGAGTGAGCCCTATGGTTTAAGGGACTGTTTACACGTATTCAACAGAAAACACTAATCTATTGTTTTGACTGTTCCTTTACAGGATGACAGCGTTTTGGGGGCCTTAAAATGCAAACTTTTGGAACCGGGTTCCAGAGCGAAGCCTTTTTGAAAATGCAACCCCTGCTGTTGCCATCACACGTTTTCTGTGTAATGGCGGCACCATTTTCGCATGCTTATTACCAGTGGTGAACCATGACTGTTCGGGCTGGAACGTCAGCTCGTCCGACACTCGGTCATTCATACAAAAAAAGCAGCAACAGTGACAAAGATAGGAAACTATAGACTTGTGTTAGGCTGTAAATAATTGCTGTTTACTTCATTCCTATACCTAACCAATGTATCTAACAAAAGTCCAGCATTAGCCACATTTTCAGTTGTTTCTGCAGCTCCATGAGACGTAGGATTGTTATCACAACAATGCCATATCAACATTTTTTTTTAACGCAAAGGAAAGACTTTTCCATTTTTAGTAGGGCTGTTGTTTTCTAAATGTGGCCTAAATTTTTAGTTTTGGTGTAATTGACCCTACCCTACTTGTAGGGGTTGTTCTTTCCAAATAGCCAGGAACTTTTAGGGTTGGGCCGGCAGTGCTAAACATTTCTGGTTGGTCGAGTAGTTGCAGCAAATTATTAAACCCACCGTGCATGAAAGTCAATAGCCGTGGGATCACTGTTTGTGTTTTCATCGTGCTTCACTGTTTTTGGTACTATTGTGCCTCAAGATAGAGTCACAGAAGAAAACAGTGTCGGCTTTGCTGAGCATTTATGCCAAAAGATGATATTGAGCCGGAATTGGAAACGGTGACCAACAACGGTAGTTACTTTTATTGTTTTTCCTTAAGTCATGATTTTGTTTTGCTCATTTTTCACAGTACTTTAGGCCATGGTGAAAAAAAAAAGTCAACAGAACCTTTTTAGTCCCTTTAAGTGAAGTCCCTGAAATACACCTATTCATTTGCAGGAGTTGTGCGTCTGGTCATTTATTAAATGGAATATTCATTCACTTTCCCTCTGTTTTTAGCTTCGACCTACCAAATATCCATATTTTTTTAACTGCTAAATGCTCACCTTGGTTCACCAGCTAATTGTTAATTCTCTGCTCAGCATCAAACAACTAATGAACGTATTAGTTTTTAACACTTAGCTAAAAACAGTTGAATCCTATGGCTAAAGACAACATTATGAGAGCGATGACAATGAACCAAAACAGTAATGTTGCCAGTTCGACAATTCGGTGAAACGTCAGCTCTGTTAGCCTCAATTGCCCAACAACCATTCTTCCATCTTTATTGTTAAATTAGAACCACTTCAACACATATCAAGGACTAAAAGAGACTTGAGACTTCAGCATTCGAGACCTGCTTAAATCCCATAACGTCACTATTCACACCTTTGGATTGAAATGACTAATACCCCGTCTCACATTTTGAAATTATGACATAACGAGTATAACCGGGCCTTAATTGTGACGATTCATCAAAGTCCTAACATATTCACCGTTTTATTTGTGATATTGGAATATTTGTGACCACATTCACTGTAGGTTTCTGATGCTCTGAATCATTTGTTCTAACACTTGACTCTGAGAGGCATCTCAGAGACATAATCCCCCAGTTCATAGTGCATGTCATTACTCTTCTAAATCACAAACATCATTAGGAGAGTTGATTCAACTTAGCCCCCTCTGGGTGGGGTGGACTTCACGCTGCTGTTGGAACCACACCACACTCAAAATGAGTGTGGTGTCAATCCTATTTCACAAGTTCAAGCGGACCCAATGGGGGTATGAGTTGTTCACCCCCTTTATCCCTGCATAGTGAGGCCCTGCCACCTCATTAGCAAGAAGGGAGTAGACAATTGTGTGTGTGTGTGTGTGTGCTCCCTCCATGCTGGTTGGGCATGTTTTGGCTACTGAGTAGGATGATGTCAACGTGGTACAATGACCTCCGGAGCAACCTTAAAACGTTGCGGCATTGTGAGCGGCTGGAACAATGGCGAAATACCAATGTCGATTTTAATTCAACAAGGAAAAGTGTTGTATGTTTCCGTGCCCCCTGAGAATTTCCTTTGATAAATTCTGCTTACAAATTCAACCAAAAATCTGAAATATTAAGCTGGTCAAACTTAATATATGGAAGGTAGAGCTGGTGCATCAAAAAAGTACCCGAGCAGAGTGTGTGGAGGATAATCATATTGACTAGAGCCTGCAGGGTGGGAGACATGTGTCAAGGGAGAGCAACTGCGTTATTTGAGAGGAATCAACAAATAGACAAACGACTGGGCTGCACACACAGCTGCTCTAATGCAACATGGTCCTCGTACTATGCAACAGCCACTAATTCCAGCCCGTGTCAGAAACACAGTGGGGGTGGTGTGCCTTCAATAATTCATCTGGAGATTGATAGACGTGTGTCTCCAGGGACCGCTGTGTGGATAGCACGTTGCTCAGCTCTCGGCGGAGACTCTCTGTGAACTCTGGGCCGTGAATTTGTGAGCATTGAGATCGGGGTCAGAGTTCAACATGAGAAGGTCTCCAACGGCGCTGCATTCAAGTCATACCTCCTCTTTCAAGAGGGCGGAGCATCGCCGCTCAATACTCCAGACACCTCTCCATCTCCAATCTCCGCTGGGATGTTTTGTGTCGGTGCAGCAATTCAATTATGGTTTTGTGTTGAAAAAGTAACTTGCTGCAATTTTATTTAAAAGGCAGCAGGGATTCGTTTTACTTTTCATCAATTCCAAGATGTTTGGCTTCACGTAAAGCAGGAAGAAAACAGAGAATATTTTATATTTCAGATTTTTTTCTTCGTATAGATTACAATTAGCTAGTTTTCTTCAATGCTCAAGAAGAAGGTGCCTTAAAGGTCATTAAAATGTTGCTGCCCTCATGTAAATAGGGGGCAGCATATGATACAATTGCAGTTTTGTTTAATGTAGTGTTTGATCATGAGCATAGAGAGTCTCGATTTTGCGTAAGTAATATACGATCCGTCTCAAACATCAATAAATGTTATGGCTGTGAGATTGAAGAACACAATTTCGCCACATTCATTTTCAGCATACTGTAATTATCCCACTGAGGGCTGTCTCTTTGTGCCGTACGCTGGCCCCCCCCCCGTCATTGTTCTGACGGGAGCTGGACAATCGTTGATGACTGATCAATGCTGGAGCGTAAGAAGGTCAGCCAGAATATAGAAATGAAAAGCGGAAAAGTGGGATATAGATAATTGAGCGCCCCGGCAGGCACTTCACACAATCTGCTGCCATTTAGTTGACCTCACAGAGTGACCGTGCAGAATGCAGCAATCACGCTCAGAATAAAAACGCAGGAGCGCCGCCGTGATGTGTGGATCAATGCCTCTTCTTTGCACAGCAAGAAAGGATGGTGAAAATCGATGATGCTATGTCATCCGTGACCCTATGCCTTCAAAAAAAGTACTAGGGGGTCACATGCTTTGTCACGTATTTGTGTCAAATCGGTTGCGCACGCATGGGTGAGCCCACGATGTCTGACATTACAGAAGCCACAGCATTAATTGTAGAACAGCCAGAAATAGAGTCGTACAAATTCTCTTTGACCAGATATGTCCGGCTCGAGAACATCTGTCACTGCAAATTAATTCCCCCCCCACACATGTTGCCTGTGCCAGGCTTCTGAACCTTTGAATCAGGATTGTACTGTGCATTGCACTGTGCAAAGTTCTAACACCTGCGTAATTCAGCCGTACGTGTTTGAATCAGACACAGATGTCTAAGAAGAAGAGAAAGAGCCACTTGCACATGGTCGTCCACATGTTGATGCATCAGAATGGTAAATTTAGTTACTACAACGTTAAGCCCCGCCCCCTACAAAAGGTGTGTACACATATTGTTTTATGGACTATATTTTATTATTAGCTTTTCATTTCTCTTAATGAGAATTCTCGTAATTAAATTTTCTCCAGGGACTACAAGTGGAAAATAGCGACTTTACAGTTTAGTGCAGCTTTAAAGTTGCGTAAAATACTCGACAGGAAAAAGTTGAAATAATCCACATTCTTAACTGTTGACAGTTGGATTAGGTCTTTCAGTCCTTGGCCAAAAAGTTATTCCAAAGAAAACTGTGAACTGGTGGGATGTTGCTATACTCACTTTTACATGAAAACAGAACTATTTGCACAACTAAAATTTGTTTGTTTTTTTTTAATTTTCCAGGTCAGACGTTTAAAAATACCAATAAAAACATGTAATTAAAGAGGACAAAGACACAAAATCTGCCAGTTTGCCCACATCATCATGTGCTCACAGTGGGAGCAGAAGGTGTGTGTGGCGGTGGAGGAGGAGGAGGAGGAGGAGGAAGAGGAGGAAGAGAGGGCTTCTTCTTCTTCTTCTTCTTGGTTTATGTCATTGGCTTAAACGCCCCAAGACCCCGCCTCGATAAAACAGGAGAGTTAGACAGTGTGTGTGTGTGTGTGTGTGTGTGTGTGTGTGTGTGTGAGAGAGAGAGAGAGAGAGAGAGAGAGAGAGAGGGAAAAAATAAGCGGTGAAACAGTTAGACAGACACCTACTCGGCGTTTACGCTCGGCCCTATTTTAATAAACAAGGACGCGTTTTAGACACTATAGCCTGTCGCCTCTCCGCTGGAGGAAGAAGAAGAAGGGGAGGAAGAAGAAGAAGAAGAAAGAAGAAGGAGAAGACGCGTTCCCGTAGCTCGGCGGAGGATTAATAAGGTGGAATCAAGAATTACTCCAAATCTTCATGAAACATTTCTCCCTGAGGCGGATGATGATGATGATGATGATGATGATGATGATGATGATGCTGCTGCCGCCGACGTGTGCGTGAAAGAAGTCGCAACTTGCGTTTTGACATCCTTCGACCCAGGTAAGACCGCGTTTTTCTCCCCCACGCCGCTTCTTTTCGAGTCCAGCTCGCTCGTCTCTGATGGGAGTTATTAGATACGACTGAGTCGCCGTGTCCGTCAAGTCCGCATACTGACCATGTGTGTGTCCACCTTACTGCGCCATGAAGATGGGGAACGGTCGGCCGGGTTGCCCGCACACCGGGACGTTGTTTGTGGCTAAAACGCCGATAACTGCCCGGTGTGGTCGCGAATGAGCCACATTGTGCCGACCACGCTGCACCTCACCTTTACATTTGCTAGGGTTCCGGGCAAAGCCGCATTTTTTGCACACAACCAGACCCCGTGCGGAGTGTGCGTGCGTGTGCGTGTGTGTGTTTTTGCATGTGTGTGTGTGTGTGTGTGTGTGTGTGTGTGTGTTTAAAAAAAAAACAAAGTGCATTATCAGAGTGTGTTTAGAGTTCTCTCTCTCTCTCTCTCTGTGCGTGTTTGTTCTCGCGAGGCTCTTTGCTGATAAAAACCCTCAAATACTTCACACTTGACTCGGCTGAATGAGTTGTTTTTTGTTTTTTTTTTACAGTTGGGGAGGAAATAGTGTAAGACGTCATCCGGTGTAATCTTGCTGCATCCCTCTTTTTGATTTTCCTGAAGTCACGGCTATAAGGCACATCTGCTGTCCAAGCTGCACTTAGTGTCTCATGCATCTGTGCACAGACTTTCTGTGGAGGTGCTGCCACGCACCATTGCACTCCAAAACTTTCTTATTGTTGTTAGTTTTTATTTCCAGCAGCACAGCTGATTAAAGAGGTGGTTCACACCTCTGCACTGTGGTCACACGCTGGATCCCACCTCAAAGGGAGTTTTCTGAGGTTTTTTGAGTTGGGAGATAGAAACTTCCTATGTTGTCATCTACCTGTGAATGCCCCCCCCCCCAGCATTATCCCCCTGTGGCTCTAAGATGTGACCAGAGGAGAGTAATGCATGTTTTGTTTTGTTTTTTTAAAAGTTTTTTTGACAATTTACCACATCTCATTTGCTGTCATTTGCATTAGTAGATTGTGTGCTTTTAAAAGCCGGTCACAAAAATTCATCTTATGTTTGCAGTCACCGTTAAGTGCCGGGAGTGTATGACCAAGTTGCTAATTGCCTTGTGTTAACTTGTTAATTACATGCAGTGAAGTTTTCTTTTTGGGCTAATTAATTCACTGATTGCTCTGAAAATATTACAACAGTACACATGCTGGATTAATGAAGTACCAGAGTCCTCTTAATTTCTTATCACTCATCATTAGAAACCTCGTTGTCAGTTAATTGCGCATGTAAACAAAGATGCTTTCTATCCATCTGCTTGCAAGACATCTTAACGAATGAGTGTGAATCTCGAGTGACTTACAAATAAGTTTGAGGATTTGTTTTTGCTGCCGAATAGAGGGTGACCTTGGTGGAGCAGGTCTTTGTCTTCCCGTGTGTGCATATTGGAGAGGGGAAAAGGGGGTGCGTGCCTGAAGGAGCGTAAGGCCACTACAGATGTGTGCAGCCTGGACATCTGCTCCATTGTTGGCCATTGTCAGGGAAGCAGTTAAGATGGTGGGCAGCTCAGCACAACAGAGCTGCCTTGTCAGAAAGCTCCATTAAACTGGTGCGGTCGCAAGAGCAGCGGGGAAGTGCTCGTAACACTGAGCAGTGCTCCGCTGCTTCACATACCAGGTACATTTGCAACCACTACTGCTCCACAGCGGATTTCTTTTCCCGTTTCAGGACAATCAATTCTTCTTTCACAACCAACAAAGTTTCCACACATAAATTGAGGTTGCATTTTTTTTTTTTTTTTTTTTTTAATTTCCAGAAACTCCTCCTTTAACCACTTACCTTCTGACATTATGAGACAGTGTTGCTGTTTAGAAACAGGGACTGCCGGGAGAGGAAATTGAGCAGACGTAGTTAGTTGACTCCGTGAAGAGCCTGACCTCTCGCCACCCTCTCCTGTGTTGCCGAGCAGCACCCTATCACTCAAGGCAATTGAACGTCTCTGAGGGGACCTCTGTTAGCCCCGTGCAGTATTTATTACCATCCATCATCCCCAGAGTCTCGCTGTAAGGGTGACTAACAGAGGCTGCTAAGTTCTGTGTTAAAAAGTTCCCTCGCCAGCAACCATTAGAAGGGATTTATGGGAGCAGCTCCCCTGGAAGTGCTGTGGAAGCGCGACAGAGCATGTTTCAGTGTCGCTGCATACCCGCTGGGCTGCTGGTGCCAAATATGTCACGGATGAAATTCTGACTGTTTAAAGAGCTGGCCTGAACTTCTCCTTACCAATTCAAGTTTGTCTTCTTAATAGTTTTTAGTGCTCATATTAGTCGGCTGGCAGGGAATTAATCTACAATGTTGCTAATTTATTAATTGATCAAGTCGTTAGTTGAGAAAAAATGACAAATGCTTCCTCTAAAATGTGAGGAAGTGTCTCTTGTCTCTTGCGAATTGCTGCCAATTGGATATTTTTAGTTTCAGACTGTTGCTTGGGCAAAATAACCTCATTAATGATTAGATTTTAGCTCATGTTGGACATTCTCTAGGACAACAGATATATACAATCCTACTTTATTCTATCTAAACAGGCAGAAGATGTAGTACATTGACATGACAATGTACAAAGTTATACGGATGAATTCCAATATTAACAGTATTATAAAGACAAAAGAGAACTTCTGCAGTCATTGTCTTTGTAACGAGTCTTGGAGCAGAGATGGTAGGGAAAATAATCAAATATTCATTTTAATAAGGATCATCTTATGTATGCATACTGTGAAACAAAGCTGTTAAATTCTGCCTCCATGTCCTTTTGAATAAGAGTGAGCGCTTGTTGTGTGAAAATTAGTATATCTCTGTGTCCGTGCTACCTTTCGATAAAGTCTTTGATCCAGCAGAGATATAATAGACTCTTTTTCTTTCCGCTCTGTTGAAATTGTTTGTTTGTCAGAGTTGAAAGCAATCGGGATAAATGTGAAAGTGAAGTGAAGCGGTGGGTACGGGGCAGCACTGTAAATGAATCTCGTACTGTGCTCCTTTTAGGTCAATTTGAATGTGTGTTTTTAATTGGTCTCTGAAGGCCAAGGCTCCTCTTTTCTGCCTTCCTCAAAAGTGTCTGCATGATGTGACTGTGTTGAGCTGAGGAGCCCAGGAGCAACGGTGTTCATTTGAAGCCCGGTGAGCACGCTCATTATCTCAAACCAAAGGGAAGATTGATTTAGCTGAAAGCCAGGGTAATCTTTGAGGGGGGGAAAAAAAAAAAAAAAACGAAAAAAGAACATAACAAAACATGGAAGCAGAACTGAAAACTGATCAAGACGGTTAATTCCTTGCTGCGGATCGCTCTTGGTTAAAGCGAGTAAGTTTAAAACAGCTCTGCAGTTGAAACTATTCAGTACCTTCAGCACTCAGAACAACCAAAGGCACCATCACTCAACCGTAGCATCTTTCTCATGGCTTCAAAACTCCGCTAACCTTTAGAAATGGTATATTGAAAAGATATCTCAAAGAAACATTTTGCTTGTCATTCCCATTTCTCTGCTCTCCTGGGGCATCCTACATCCTTTTTTTTTTTTTTCTTTAAGAATATTGAAGAGTGTGTGTGAGTGGAGGCGGGTGTCTGCTATCAGATTTTTCCCCTTGTCATCATTTTCTCCCCCATCGCTGTAATTCCATCGACAGTGGCAGCGATTGTGTTTTATGGAGCTGCACAAGGGTAAAGGATAATTTGAGCAGTGAATGTCTTTTTCATTGTAACAGGGAAAGTGGAACCCCGTGCCAGCGCTTTTCTCCACACTATACAAAGGGACAAGATCCGGCGATAGGGCTTGCATAAGGGATCCACAGTATTCTCTAACACAAACAGATGTATTTTAGTCTGGCTGAAACTAGTCGAGCTGAACCTCATGTGGTTTCAGAGTTGGCTAGCAGATAGGAATTTTCCTGCAGATACTGGATTGGATGTAACAGTCTGTGCTTTTATCTTGCACCACTCTATATTAGTATCAGGAGAGAGCAGGCAGTCATGTAATAAAGTGAAAGTACATTGTCTTTCAGCCATGTAAAAAGGTCAAATAACTTGTACTCGAGCCCCTGTTGCCCAAGTCAGAGGCAGTCATGTAAGGTACGATGTGGTCGGGCAAAGCCGTGGCGCAGCAATTAGAGTTATTAATTATTTTCTTACAACTTAATACTCTTTCATTTAATGCATTTTAATTGATGTGCTCCCGAATCCACACTCACATAATCCACCAAGGATTTCTCAAAGGCAAGCACAAAAGGCTTTTATTATCTTAAGGAGGAAGTGGTCTTTTGGGAGGTAAAGTGCCCCTACTCTATTGTGTATTACATTATGAAACAGACATAAGTGAAATGAAATTACAACGTATCATCGGCACGGTGAAGGATCCTATTGAATAATAACCTCGGCAGAGCCATTGTTGTAATGTCAGACTCGCTCTTTTGGATGTGACAGCAGGGGGTTTACAAAGTCTTCATGCAAGGGAGTAGAAAGCAGTTTCAAGGTTAAACTGAGCGAAGGCCAAATGTTTGGGGAGGGTGGATTAATTTCATGTCCCGTAATGTGATTTTCAATATCCCCCTCCTCTCCTGCCCTTGGTTTCTTTGGAGATGTGCTTCGCCTGATGAGAGCTGAGAGCAGGGGGGCTGCCATAACTACCACCTGCATTTATAAGGGTTTACAGGACTCCTAAATGGAATGATTGGGGGTGATGCATGCTTACAAATGCGCCATCATACCCAGAACCTTGTGTCACTGTTGAATACAAATTCAGTGCACACCGTGGAAAAAAATTTGCTTCCTCTTGCATATGCAAGCACGTACACACATATTCGCTTAAAAAATACATAGATGCAAACACAAGATGGGGATGTGGTGGTTCCAGGAAAAACACTACATCAGTAATTGCAGGGTAGGCTACAAAAGAGGGAGAAAGACCACCTTAATGACAGCAAGATTCCACACTGCTCAGACTAATACGCCTGCTGTACTCCACACTTTATCACGCCGTATCTACAGCTCATCCTCTCGTATCTACTTATCAGCGTGTTTAATAAGGCTGTTGTGTTTTCTAGGATATTCAAAGTAATACAGATGTATTAACAGATATGTGTGGATTTCATGCAGAACCAGTATCAGAGAAATTTGAACAAGCACAAGCAAACCTCACTACATGTTGGCAATATGATTAAATCTGTGATCGAGGTCATCATTGGTGAGTGGGTGGGCTGTAAGCTTTTCTTGAAAGGGGTGTAACTGGTAGTGTTTCCTCCCCACTGTGCATACGGTCGTTTTCTCGCTTTCCGCAAAGCTCACTGCTGTCACGCAACAATATTAGTGATTGAAAAATTACTTCACAAAAATGAGACTCAAGAACGAAGCAAAAAAAACGGTAATAATGTATTTTCAAAGGCTATTTAAAAAAGCTCCAAAGTTAATGGGTACTTTATGACGCACTCATTTCTTTTACACAGTGTGGACAATGATTTAACAAAATGAAAAAAATGAAATAATACAATAGTAATGATAATAATAATAATAATACAAATTTTACTTTAAAATCTATGCAAATTGTTGTGCTGTTTTGTGGCTTTATCCCAAATGAGTTGCCAGGACCTAAAGTACAGCTCAGCTAAACAGAGACATGTGAGTCGTATTTTCTCACGCACGATGGTTTTCTTTCTTTCCATTAATATAATGTCTTGTGACTAATTGCTAATCCTATCCCAAGTAATTTTTCCTTTTGTCGACAATTTGGTATGTCCAATTGTCCATGTACAACTCCACTCATAACCTAGGGAAGGTGTAGACAGTCATGTGCCCTTAGAGCCACGTGATACCCATATCTTGACACCCCACAGTGAGGGAGAATTTGTGAGGTTTATGCTATCCTCCACTCCCATCCACCACTGTGGGGAAGGGATACAAATTCCTACTGGTTTCTTATCTGCAAAAAAGACCAAAATATATGGGTTAAGATCACACATTGATATAATCTGAGACACCAGGATGGTGATGGTAGTCTTTGACACCTTGTAGAAAAATTTGATCATGACTGCTGTCATTAAATTTAACCTACAAGTAGGATTCAGAACTTCACAGGAGTCTGTCTCTCACTGTTCATAATCGACTCAGATATTGACAGAAATAGATAAGTGCTTCAAGTGGGGGGGGTTAAATTTAACATAACCTGCTGATGCACGCACAGCAGCAGCAACCAAAGTGTGTTGAGAGACACTGAGCAACAAGATGGCCATGTGGTGCAAGGACAATGGTAAGTTCACAACTGGAGGCAGTAGTTTTGTCCAAAAATTAGATAACAACAAAACAAACAAAATTAATAGGAGGAAGAGAAAATATACTAAAGCTGACATTGTCATACCAGCAATGGTTTTCTTTGCTTTTCCCCGAATGTGAACAATTTTATTGTTCCAATACAGTTATATACATTTGCCAGGGTGAGTTCTTTTGTTACAGTTGAAAAAGTGCACAGTTGTGAGTCTTTGTTCACTATGACAGGTTTAAAGATATACAGTCTTTTGCTCACAGAAGAGTGAATATGCGTACACACTGATTTTTATTTATTTATTTTTTACATGACTTGCCTGTGTCATGATAGTTGCTTTGACATTATCAACACTTACTTACAGGTACCTTGCGGAATTGCGTTAATTTGTGGTTTAGCTGGCTGAGAATGTAGACTTTAGCCAAAATAGTTGCAGCTGTGAAAACTTTCTCCAGTTACACAATCCTGTTTCAAAGGTGTGAAATCACATTTTGAGGGGCCTTTGCATTTGAGTGGCCTTCAAAGTGTGCTTCTTATTTTGTATTTTATTCCTTACATGTAGCAACAGCGATGCAGCCCTATTGTACTCTTGTCTGCCTGAAAGTATGTTAGCAAAGGCAATGAAAGTATGCCCTTGTGCACTCTTGCTTCTTTTACACCTCCTCTTCATGTACCTATCTCCATTCCCCCCTCACCCGAGTGAAGGTCTCATTGCTTATGTAATGTCTCTAAACATTTGTGCAACATTAGGGGAAGTCAGGCATGCCAAAACTGTGCAAAACGTCCCTCTGTGCACCCCATAGAGGTTGGACAGATGGCAACCCTCGTTCCCAGCCTTGTAAACTGCCTGTGACAAGAGAGATGGCACATACACAGCCGAACTCGGGCAATGCTAACTAAGGCTTTACAGACAGTGGTGGACACAGTTGCATGCACACCCATCAGTGAGATGGTTATTATAAAAAGCAATATAGCATCTCACTTTGGCTCTCAACAAATTATGTTTGCCTGTTAATTACAGCATGGCGTTAATTAATTGCACGTTAATGGAAAAGTTGATCATTTCTTTAACATCGCACCTGCTGCACCTGCGATCTGGCTTACCTAGAACAGACTTTCAGATTCTTACATCAGGTCATCCATCACAATATTAAAGGTGACCCGGAGTTGCTTTCTAATTCAGTTGTTAATCACCGGCACGGCAGAGTCGAGCACTATCGCTTTGTCCCCCCCCCCCCTTAACAACTCTCTGGGCAGAGTCCATTACTGAGTAAACAGACACTGAAACACAGAAGAAATGAATGAAGAAGCCCAGTGCAGAACACCCAGAGGTGAGATCAAATAGCAGGCCCAGTGATGATGAGGGATGTTTATGGCTGGCACTCTATTGAGAGGAGGCTATTCCCTGCTGGCGCGTAATGAACATCTACCTTGTGACATGGTTGTTCTGAAGCATTTTTCCTTACACTGAATTACCGGTCATTTTCATCAAAAAGTGTTCTAATTGCTCTCAACGGCGAGTCGGGGAAGGGCCACTGATAGGGAGAATGAGTTTTAGGGTACCTTGGCAAGGTGACTGGCTTATGGTAACATTACCCGTGTTGATTTGAATAAATCACCTATGACGCATTTTCCTCTCTTTGTATGTTAATGAAAACCAGTTATGTCCTCCGAGGATGATATTTTAGGCCTGAACTCCTCTTCTTTTTTTCTTTGTATACGGTAACGCCTCCTCCAGATGTCCCCCTCTGCAGGAGGTTGTGAAGCACATGCAAAAGGCTTACCAACCACACACACACACACAAAGATCATCTCTGGGTGGGGGGCACTTCAGCTGACCTGTTATGAAACAAGCCAAGAGCACTGATAGGAGAAGTAAGATGGCAGAGCAGTTGTTTCTATCAAGAGTTAAATGTGTGTATGTTGGTAGAGAGAGGAAATACATCTCAGAAAGGAGAGTGTTTTCGGAAATCATAGACAATGTACCATCTGCACACGGCAGGGCGTATGAGCGACTCTGGACTACTGCTGTGAGGAACTATTGCATTGTTATTAAATGGCTGTTGCCTCACTGGCAGCCATATTAAAGCTTCAGATCCTTAGCCTGATGTAAGCCAGCAAGGAAAAGAAAAGAGGCAAACAGGGGTGAAAAAAAAACAAGCCCGAAACAGTCTGGCCTTCTGGACATGGTGACACGATCTGCAGCTGCGATGGCACATATTAAAAGTTGGCAATGCAAACTTCTTCAAAATGAAAAGGCAGAAAGGAGGATTTTTTTTTTCCTGCTCTCCCTCACTTTCCTCTAACCTCTCTATCTCTCTCTCCCCGCCCACCCACCTCTTATACAAGGTGCAGCGAGAGGACATCTTTTTTTACACTCAGGAGCGGTGTCTTAAGAAATGCAAATTTAGCAGCTCAATCCATACCAGCTCCTGTTGTGGGGGGGTGGGCAGCAGAATTCTCTTTTTACCAGATACTTTACTCTGCGCTCACCATGTTAACTTAAGACACTCTGTATCCCTCAAGCAGTTCATCTGCAAAATTAATTAAATCTCCCACTTGCTGTAAAGCCGTGTCTCTCTTTTCATGGCTGAGGAGTCCAGATCCACTCCTGCTGTATAGTGGCGTGTTGACTATTAAATGCTCGGTGCCCTTTGTGCACACTGAACTAGTGGCACACAGTGCATGAAATGCCACTGAAGAGTAAGAGTTGATTAGCTGCTCTTGCTCTCTGCCTCATCTCATTCCCTCACACTCAGGGCAGTAAAATGACTCTTGAGATTGCGCACTTTGCTAACAGTTTCTTGTTAACTTTCTTTGTGCCAGAGGTTACTAAAATTATGTGGGATTTGAATGCAATGTGAGTGACTTGTTGGCTTTTTGCACAATTTGTGCCTGTATTCGAGGAAGCGATATTTACTGAGATCTTTTCGATTTTCCTCTAAATGGTTTTGACCTCAGTCAGGTCTATATGACAGCTGTCCAGTATTCCTTACATGTGTAGTCTAGTTACCCTGTTTACAAAGACTCAATTGGCCACAGTGCTAGAGAAATATTTTTTGACAAGAAATAGGACTGATACAATGTATATCAGCTTCCGATTTGGAAATAATTCAGATGTCTCTAAGCCAGATTCACCAGTCATGTATTCCCAGTGGAGCCAGAAGTCAAGGATGCTAACGCTACATGCAGGGCTCGACGTTTAAAGCTTGCCCGTGGCAAGTAAACTCCGTGCAGTGAAAAGTGAAATGCCTCATGACGTTATCTATCTAGGCAAGGGAACAATAAATGTTATGTTTAATGTTATGTTATGTGATATAAACTGTGTACTGTGTCTCTGAGGCAGAGATTTTCCAGCTGAATCTGTCTTACCACGGAGCGTTAAATACCACTGGTGACAAAATCCTGACATGCAGGACACTATCGAAGTTAAGTTGGGGATCAACAATGTCAGTTGCTATTTAATATTTCACTTAGTTATCTAGTGAGCCCTACTTAGGAGAAATTGACTTATTTTTCCCAGATAACACCGGTATGCTGCAACTGTAGGATTCAACTGCAGGCCCATTTTTGAGACTTTCATTATACTGACATTTTTGTCTGAGTAACATTCAAAGTGGGGAAAAAAACCCACAACAATTCTGCAGCGCCCCACCACGTTCGGAGGATGCAAGATGCAACTCCAAGGCTCCCTGGCATGCATGAACATCTTTGAGAAAGACAAAAATAACAGGACGACATCAATTTCGTGCTTTCCTTTATTAATTTCTGCATAACAGTCAAAATTAGAAACACAACTGCGAAATCACTCCTCAAGCGAATCAGTCTGAAAGAGAAGCAGAGAGCATTCTGACTGCATGTGAACCTCCGTCAGCATCAACTGACTCAGAACAGAAGGGTAGTTTCAGCCTCAACCTTACATGTAATAACCTGAAATAATAAGACTTCCATTTTATTTCTCAACTCAAATTGCAGATGCTGCAATTATACTTTTATGGTCTACTGTATTTCTAGGGCTTTCTAATTCCAGTAGACTGCCAGTGAGTAGTGAGCAGACTGTTTAAACAATTTGACACTGTCTTGGAATTCTATCAAACCAGGAGCTCAATCAATTGTCTTCCATCTCCAGCAACGGTGAGAGACGTGAAGGGTGAAGGCCCGTACATGTGCATATGCTCTAAAAATTCCTCTTGTTTCTCCTGACTGAAGTTTCCAAGGACCTGATTTTCGGAGGCCGTCATACCGCTTGACAGAACCTGACATTTAGAAAAGTCTGTGAGGAGGATTTGTTTGTGACAGCCTCAAATTACAGTGGCACAGTGGGAACGGGGGGTTTGAGGAAGAAAATGGCTCCTGTTTATTTAAATGTCACTCGTACGAGGTGAATGCCTAAGCGCCTCTTTTTTTTTTTCTTGAGTATTACATGGGCATTTCTCACAATGGAAAAACATTTCTTGCCATGTTTTATCCTGCGTGTCTCTCTCCCTCTGTCTTTCTGTTTGGTTTGGGCTGCGTTATTGGCAGCAGGCTTTAAGCCTTGTGAAGCCTAGCCAACATCTTGACAGTAACCACAACCCATTTAGTTGTTTGTTTTGTGTAGGTAATGACTAAAAGACCAATGGTTGGGTTGTATTTGGAATTGAGGTCTATGACCGACTATATATGCAGCAGTATAAAATACGTATTAAATTTCCGGCTTCCCTACTCGCTATCCAAGTACAGGATCAAGTCAAAAGTAAGAAAGAAACTGCTTTTAGGAAAATGGGGCAGGAAAGCAAACAAGGAAATTAACTGATACAAGTGCGTCGCAATTATTGTACATGCGGGTATAATTTTTATATGTTTTTAAAGGTTGTTATTTCTTGTTATCACTCAATATGCATAGGGGACTCTGGCTGTTACTGACCTTTCATAGAGAGGATGAGAGGGCCTACATATACAGAGTGTCCCTCCGCGGTGATAGTCAAATGTCACTCAAATTAAAAGAACTGCAGCCAGACTCTTCATACTGAGTAACCAACAATAGCAAGGAGGAGGAGGAGGTGTAGAGCGCTCTATCTCTCTTCCTTGACAAATGGCTGATGACACTGTAGGATTAAGTCCTCACAAGTCATGCCAGCTGTTGGAATCGGATGACAAGTACCTCTATGTCTGCATTTATGTCTGTTTAAGACACTTCAAGCTTCATATGTAACCGGAATATTAATCATGCAGATGCCTCCTGCAAATGTCAATAAATTATGTGACTTAAGTGACGCCTGAGCTTGATGTATTCACCTTTTGGTTGAGTTTTTTACTCTGTCCTGCTGCCATGACGCATTATATTGAACAGCTGTCTGCGAGTCCACCACAAGAACTCAGGGGGCTACACATCGACTAACCCAGCCTGCACAACTTCGCACAGCGCCAAATACAGACATCGAAACTCTGCCACTGCAAACAGAGCATCTACTTTAACAGAAGCATTTCCCCATAATTAAACTAATGCATTGGAGAGTATGCTGGGGTGGCTCCCCTGATTAATGTAGCAATTATATAATCCATTACACTGAATTATGAACGTGCTAATGATGAGCTCATGTTGGGTAATGATTCCTGGAGTTTGCTTGCTCAGAAAAATGAAAAGTGGAGAGGACTGTCAGTGTTTGCAGACATTATTCTAATCAGTAGGAGGTAAGGCCAAGGAAGAAAAAGAAATGTGTGATGGGTCTTGCTTCCTGTTTTAGAGGAACGCCTCCTACAGTGCCCCCTTGTTTTCATAGATTCAAGGATCTCTCCTGCTATCAAATGGTAAAAATCTGAATTGATGTTTTACTTATTTATTTTTCGCGTTGTTGGACTGATAAAGTGCAATTAGCATGACAGTCGGTGGCTGAGCTCTGTAAAAATCTTCTTGGCCAGCACCATCACTGGCTGTAAAACAATAACTTCCTGTTTACATTCAATCGATAAGATGATTGTTGGCAGCTTATTCTCTGCTAATCAGCTAATTGTTACATCACAAGCTGATACTGAGCAGTGACCGTGGCCATGTCTGCTTTAATGCCGGATGATCTGTTGCCACTGGGGGCACAAATGGAAATTGGATGATAATGGTAATGCCGCAGAAAAGAAAAACGTAACCCACTGAGTCACATAGTTCTGCCAGTATTAGCTAACCATAAGCCATAAGCCTGTGGTCACGGTAGTCCAAGTGACACAGAAACAGCAAAACCCCGGAGTGAACTGAATTAATTGATTACGTAATCAACATTACTTTTGAAAAAGGCACAACCGAGAAGGTAGACTTTAATCCAATGAATAACATCAGATGGCTTAACACAAAGAATTGTGATTTTTGCTACTAATACTGATTAATAGCTGTAGGACAGTATTTTGTACATTGTAGTATAATACTTTATAGGGACTCTCGGTGGTTTGCTCAGACAGGATCTTTGATTTTGAGTGTTTTTTTAACTTAGGTTACATGTTCATAGTTTAAGCTGAGAAAATTCTCTCTGTGCAGGGGGATTTCTGTTGATGTGAAAGGGGGAAAAATATGTCTCTTCTTTAGATTTTTGTTAACAAGAGACACAGGACACCATAATTGCAAGCTGTGCTTCTATTCATCAAATAAAAAGTATCAGTCCCACACATTGTCCTGCCAGGTGTAATTTTTGGCACCAGTGGATGCTGCCAAAATAATGGTTTTTAAAAAAACCCCCAAAAAAACTCTTTTTATCAAAATATACAGCATCTATTGAACATTTGACCAGTCTTCCACTGTGCTGCTAGTGACAGTTTCATTGTAAAATAGGCCAGTTATGCCGGATTTTGCATTACCCTTCTCTTGAGTTCTTGAGGGCTTCATTGCTGATTAGTTTCCTTAAGGTTATAGTTTTACCTATGCTGCAGATTTCTTTAAAAAATATCCAACCAGAATAGTTGATTGTTTGCAATAGGACAAGTCATCTTGCACTTTGGCACCAACACACCAGTGCCACACTTTGGCACTGGTTCCAGCAGAGAGCATGAGATGTGTCACTTGTTTAGTAGTGGTCATGATGTGAGGATGCAACTTGCCAATTAGCGTTTTTGCAGTGATATGCACATGTTGATAGCGCTCTTTGGTTTTATAACCATCTACTGTGTATATGTGTGCAGAGAATAATCATAAACAACATTCTGTATCAAGTTCATCATTAAGGCAGGATTACTAACTTCTGAAAGAGCTGAAATCCCACCAAACTCCCTTGCAGTCACAAAATATTACATGAAATATTCAAGAATTGGATATATTGTATAGTAATGTTATGTTGTATAAAACTCTATATATACAGTATATATGTATATACTGTAACTTTCAGCATGATCTCAACTTGACCTCAACCTCTGTAGTGTGTGGTATTTATTTTTTTAATAGCCCCTCAGTAAGAGAGTTTGCAAATTATTTAATAGAATATTACGGACATGACGTTCAGTTTCTCTCGGCCGATCCCACAAATGCACGAAAGAAACAAATTATCCAAACACTGACCTAGTAATTATTTTGGTATAAAGACTGAATGAAGCTGTAAAGTGTGTCTCCAATGTTCTTTGACTTTATCAGAAGTTGGAATGAAAAGCTACCAAATAAAACAGACTTTTACATAGAATAAAATTACAGACTTCACTGGGTGGGTTTGAGATGTTCAGATTCTATTTTCGAGTCTCCATACCACTTACAATACCCGGGCTTTGGGTATCTGCCGATACAGAGTACTGATCTTGTCCAGTGCTTCTTTCACATTGCCTGTAATGTCTTGCAAAACAATGTGAATGTTGGACTTCGGGATTTTCCACTTTATCAACATCTCAATTTTTTGGGCTATTGACGTGCCAGTATGTGATCCGTGAAACTCGTTTGCCTGCAGCACCACACTTTGAAGGGTAAATATTGACGGTGACACCGTGTCCACCCAGTGTGCAGTTAAACTCAGCCAAGACACATAGCACACATATGAGCTCCAAATGTGAGTAGTAAAGCCAATTGCCTCAATGTCTTTCAGCCAGTGTGAAAAGTGGTCGAAATCCTACGTTTTTGACGACTGACGGGCTGATCATCCAGAACAATGAGTTCGACAGTATCTTTGTATATTGTATCTTACTATTATCTGTGCCGTTTTTGCTGTCATTGGGAATTTCTCATGCTTCGTCGTCCTTCCCCCTCCTTGCGTCGGCGAAGTCATCATTCTGTTTAACGTGATGTGTCTTAAATTGCTTATTAGGTTGCTTGTGTTAAAATTTGGCAACACTCACGCCACCCCTCAAAAGTATAGCCTTGCATATTGTGCATGTTGCTGGTTTCCTGGAGGGATTATTGAGAGTAAAATACCTTCAAATAACTGACATGATGCACATCAGTTCTTGTCGCTGCTCTAAAACAGTACTTGCTGGTGTTAGCACAGGGCAACTTCCGATATGCGCTTTTAGACTGGCAAAGAAGAATAATTGATTGTTCTGGAGTAGAGGGTGGGGGTGTTGAGGGAGTGCTGCAAAAAAAACACACATTGTCGTGTGAATCCAAGAATGTTTATATGGCATCTCTTGAGAATAGCGGTTAATTGCAAAAACAAGTTTTAATTGGGCTTGTGTTTACAAAATTGCCTTCGTGCTCTAGTTTCACATACAAGAATAAATGGGTTCTCTAGAGGGGTTTCTTCTCTGTGTATTATATACATTGTGTTATGTACATGATTTGCAGCATATATTTTTGCCTTGATGCAGCTCTGTGTGTAACAATATTTGTCCATGCTGGAATCTTTAGCTGAGATGAGTGACATCTATTATTTTTCTGCCCACAGTGTTTGTGTTTTAGCTCGCTGCAGATGTTTGTGCATTAGATATGGTTCATTTGAAGTTCAGTGTGTGGGTTCATTTTCTTAGATAAACAAACCAGCCAGACTCCCGGATTTCAGTTAAAGACACTTATCTGCTTATCTATGATAGAAAATTGTCTTCTCCCCATTGTGTGGACTCTTTCTGTCTCCCAGAGTAACTTAGTAAAGTGTTTGTCTGCTTTGAGAGTAATGTGTACACTGTGCTACCTGATGAAAGGGGGAGGGGGGACGCTTTTAATGCTTTTAAAGGGATTTGGTTTGTACATTATATGGGTAAATTCTTGCTACAAAAGAATGCTAAAGCCATATTTAGTTTCAAAAGTAAAGCAGTAAAAATAACTGGTGGAAAAGTGTGTCTCCCCTCAAAGTAAAGCCGGGGAGCACTGTTTATTAGTTGGCAAAAATGGCAAAGAGGGGAAACTTGAGATTTTGTTTTCATCTACTTGTAGAAGAGTTTGCACTTCCAGATGTAGGAAGCTTAAGTTAAGATCAAATGCTATCACATTAAAGAAAAATACAGAATGCATGCTTGATTATTTCATAAACATTTGCTAACAACTTCCAGCAATAAATCTCAAATGTGGCAACATTAATCCACTTTGAAAATAATAATTAGTTGCAGCTCTAACAGAGTCAGATAGATATACATTCTTTCCCTGCTAGATTTTTTTTGGTCACATTGCCAGCCATTGCCAGCATTTTTGACCAAATTTATTCATCTTTCACACTACCCAGAATATTTAGTTCCATGAGTAAGTAAGGAGTGAATATATTAAGAGAAAGCATGGAGATTCAGCTTTTAAAATCTGTTTCTATGAACATTTAAAAGTTGGCAAATTTCATTAAGAAATAATCATTTCGGACAAAAGTTTAGAAAAATGCACTTTTGTCAAAGATCACGTTTAAGCAGGGTTTAAATTTTTTTTTTTTCCCCCCAACCATCTTCTTCACTTCTGAGGCGTCACTGACGCATCACAGTCACCAATGTGGCTAAATCGATTTTCCCCACTGCATTTGTTTGTATGTGACCTTATCCTAATGAAAATGTTTGGTTCCATGTCCATCACCTCTGTGGCCTGCACACATTTCTCCTTCCTCACCTGTTTTTTCACCAGGACATACTGTATTATAGATTTTTTTTTTTACAGCTGATGCCACCAAAGAGATGCATACTTTACTTTACTTTAGCAACGGACGTAGCGGTCTGCCCCAGTCATACAGACGAGCAGCAAGCAAGCTGAATACATTGAATTAGGTGTTTTACAAGCACCAAAATGTCTGCCTGTATGGAATCAATATGCCACCGGTGGATTCAAGTTCTATGGGATTGCGACCGAGTCACAATATTTTCAGGCAGTTCCGCTACAAGTAAATAAACGTGTTGACTGGATTGAGGACATGTTAAAAAAATGCTTTTGTAGCATTTGCGATCTTTGGTAAGTGGTGCCCTTGCAGATTTTGACAAAATGTTGTGGTGCACCATACTATCATTGCCAAAGTGCATGAGCAGCTTACTTCCGTCATCATTGTTTCCGCTATAGTATAACAATGAAAAGAACAAATGTTGGAAA
>KV751339.1:1321204-1333618 GCA_001698575.1 Mola mola
CAGTGCACGTGCACATCTAGGTCAGAGAGTGAAGGCGGAAAAAGGGGGACCTTTAGCCTACATCATAGAAGCTTTGTTTTCACTGGCTGCAGGGGATCTGAGACTTGTACCAGACAGTACGGTCTCCCCGCTCATCTATAACTAAAAGAATCATGGGTGATACATTCAGCTTGACATGTGGAGATGGCTGTCTCACTTACTGCTAAGGCTGGAGATGGCAATAGTCTTGCATAGTACATTAGAGAATACATTCTGTCGTTTGTCTGGTAGTTGCATAATGCTTAAATCTGTTTTTGGAAATTTAAGAGGACTGAGTTGATGACTGTGATATACAGTAATAACATTATTGTGTGTTCAGTTGAAACCCTTTAGTTATTTCTTTGCATTTCAGTTTGGACATACAAGTAGATAAAATGCACACAGTTAAGTTTTACCATGAAGTGCAGGACATTAAAATAGAATGTGTTACCTTCAGGCCCTTGCCAAGTAGTTCACACATTGCTTATTATGCTGATCAGTGCCAGATAAATCTCTCCGTATTGTGCAGTAAAGATGTTATGATACCATTTTTTTTTTTTCTGTTCTAATACTGACTCCGATACCTGGGCTTTTGGTATCCGCTGACACTGAGTTATGATCCGATACCAGTGTGTCTTTATCTATATATCTTGTCCATGGCTTTTGTCACATTGTCTGTATTGTTGCACAAAATAATATGAACATTGCACTTGAGGATGTTCAACTTTATCAGCATCTCCTCAATTTTTTTCGGCCATTATCGTGCCATTATGCGATCCATGAAGCTTGTTTGCATGCAGCTTTGCACTTTGAAGGGTAAATGTTTATGGTGACACTGTGTCTTCCCTGTGTACAGTTAAACTTGCCATTCCACGACATGGGGCACATGTCAGAGCTCCAAATGATTGCTTACACACATCTTTCAGTCTACGTGAAACATTTTCCCTTACTATCTCGTAAACTTTTGGGAGAACAGTTTTGAAGATGTATTTGCGACTTGGCAAACAGTAGCATGACTCCAAATGCTCAATTAAGTGGCAAAATTACAATTTTCAATGACAGGCTGATCATTTAGGACAATGAACTCAACAATTTTCTCAGTTATCTTTGTCGCTTTTTGATTTTGTTGGGAGTTTTACTCGGATTGCATCTTCCAAAGTTCGCTGCTGAGGCTTGTTGTCATTCTCTTTGAAGTCGTTGTACACATGACTCGTCTTCACATGCTACGTGTATAAGGTTGCTTTAAGATTGGCAACACTCATGCCACTTTGCGAAAGTACAGCCTTGCATGCCGTGCATGTCATTTACTGGAAGTATTATCGAGACTAAAATATCTAAAAATAACTGATATGTTGCGCATCATTTCTTCGCTGCTCTAAAACAGTAGTTGCTGGTGTTAGCACAGGGCAACTTCCTGTGTCCTACCTGATATAATTGAGGCAGGGGGGTTTTAATGCCTATACTGCAGCCCATCACATGAGAGTGATCGCTATGATTTGACTTTGACTCAGGAAGCGCTCATGTTTTCATTGCCATGCAGTCTCATTGGTAGCGATTGGTTTTCCAGAGCAGAATGAGGGAGCCACCATCGCAATGGAATATGGCAACTAGAAATATGTTCTAGCCTGTGGCTTCAAAGGTGTTTTGATAGTGTTTGTGAAATACTCTCAGTCCCACAAGAGGGACACAGGTATTCTGCTCTTCCTATAATGGGAACATGTCAGGAAAATGGTGTACCTGCACAGGGAACCATGGTCCCAGGACAATAGAGATTAAAAAAGAGAACAGAGGCTTATTTGGAGTCATTTTGTTCAAATACAGCAATCTCAAATTCCTGGATTTATAGAGTTTGTGTAAAATGGTGATTGTCAAGAGGAACGATCGCATCAATTTGATGCGGCGTCTATGTTGTTTGCTTGTTTGTTAGATATGCCATGCCAAAGCACACCTCTTCCAACCATGCCAGGGCCAAAGAAGGGTACTGGACTTTAGCGCAGTATGGAGTGCTCACACTAGTTAATCAAATTGGACTTTGTGGCTCAAACGTGCTTAGACAATGTAGGTATGGCTTAGTGTGGGTGCACCCTAAGACTGCCCACATTTGAGAAATTCGGCTTTATACCTTTGCCAAAGAGGTAATGTGTACAACTTCCTATAGGCATTGGCTTCAACTGATTCTACTTGGATTTTATAGGTCAAATGTCAACGTCAGGAAATGTTCCTATTTGTTACAATTGTGGTGACATTTCTTACAATCCTATTTGGACCAAAACTAAACCATTTTCCTTCACTTACACCACATGTGTATATCATAGCCAAAACTAGGGTATAATACAAAAAAACTGACACAACTTGATACTTGGAAGTGGCATTAGCAGGCAGCTCACACTCAGCTTACACACATCACTGGGTAACCAGGAGACTGTCAGAAAGATGGGGACTATAGACACATCATCATTATGCTTTATGTGTGTACATGTGTTGCCTCTGTTCAGGGCCTTCCCTGCCCCCGTGGCCAGCAATGTCACTCCAGGCTGCTGTTAGGCTCATTATGCCATTAGCTGCCTGAGGCCTCAGTCCATTTGCTGGGCAGGGAGTGTAACAAAGCCCTTTCACAGGGTCACCCCTCCTGCTGGAGGCTGATCAGCTGAGAGTGTGTGTGTGAGATGAGAACGTGGACAAGAGGGGAAGAGAGAGAGGAATTAGTCACCTGAAAACTCAAACAGGAGAATATATTGACCCTAATCATGATTTAGCACCGGATGTGAGCTGTGTTACGCATTGTAATGACTCCATATTTAGGATTTGAGCTGCTGCCTGTCATCTGTTGTAACATGCTTCATAGACAATGTGCAGATCAACGAGATAAATCCATTGTTTGCTTCCAAGCAGTATAAGTATACATTTTAAGCTTAGCTCACCAAACCACCTAAATCACGTCTAATTGAGGTAGCCGTCTGTTAAAACACACATGGGGTTTCAGAGTGTTGATGTTCAGGCACTGTTTTCATATCTCAGTGCAGGAGGGGTTAATCCATCAGAAGCTAGTGTTCCTGTGTAGCCGATCTACATTCCCCAGGCCTTTCTTCCCATCCATCGCCTGAGGAGGATGGCCAGCTTATTTTCTCTGCATAATAAAAAAACTGCCTCGAGAGGTGGCAGGCAGAGCCTCAGGAGGATGGGGACAGCAGGGAAAAAAGGAAAAAGTGGTAAGACAGAAGCTGAGGGAGGGGGGTAGGGGCCTTTTTTTTTTTTTTTTCTTCAAATAAATGATTAACAAAATACATCCCCCATTCCTTACCATTCAGAAAGGAGGGCCAACTTTGATCACCAGGGCCCTTTGAAATGATCTGAGGAACAAGAGCGAGTCTTGTTAAGGAGGGGCAAGGGGGATACGGGAGAGACAGGGACAGGAAATGCCACACCTCCTTGTATGTTGAGGCTGAGACATCACAGGTAGAATTGGAGAGAGAGGGAGGAGCAGACGGAGTAGTGGTGGGCCAGTTCTCGTGTTTCGAGGGAGGTTGGCACAGTATAGCCTTTGGATAATAGTTGAGTTGCTGGGAGTTGTTGTATGGTAAAATGAGCTGTTTGAAGGCCTCGGCATGGATGCGCCAGGGAAACATTAGCTTCCCTTTAACCCTCTGAAATTGATGGGGGGTGGCAGATGTGTCTTACTTAATCCAATACCAAATTGGGCTTCCCATTCTTATTGCAGTAGGTTGAAGTGCTGCTGGATGTAAATCCCATATCTTACTCGCTCTGCCATGCTTGGTAGCCCCTGTAAAGAGCATGTTGCCGGCTGAAGCAGAAACACATTTTCTGGCTATGGCATTTGGTTTCCTTTACTTTCATAGCATTGACTTGTCACTGCTGTTAAATCGTAAGATGTACGCTACTCTTCGGTTTAAATTACTTCAGTTTCAGAGTGCATCTGCACGTATGTAGTTGTGACTCACCTCACTGACATACTGCTTGTTGGTTCCCCACCTTCTCACTAATTTGCCTCATCAATGTTTAGCCGACTGCAGATTGTATTCAACATCACCAGAGACATTGTTATGAAACATTAGCACAAATGCATGTCCATTTTGCATTAATTGCAAGAACACTAAAAGCTTGTGTGCATTAACACTGTGCATATACAGTATATTTCTAACCTTGGATGTGTTTTGCTGCACCAGTGTAAAATGAAAACCATTGTCAATTTGAAATGCACTCTAGCAATATAACCATTTAAACTTACATCCCCCTGGTTTTCAGTTTTATTGAATTTATGTCATATCAGGTTAAAGGTGTAGTTTGAGTTTACCAGCCACATGCTCTGAAATTTAGGGGGCAGTATATCATCCCCTTCCCAATGACAATGTGCTACTTGGTGTACATAAATATGCGGATTAACCTATGCACTGCCCTAAAAATTGCGTAGTGAATATTTCAAACCTCAAATAAAAACTCTTTTCTTAATACTAATTTCAAATGTTGTGAATGTGAGAACTTCTAACCGATGCAGTGCAAGATTACATAAAATTCAGCCACAAGGCTGATACTCCAACTGACTTAAACAACACTGCTATCTTGCTATCTCTTGTAATGTGTATCGCTTGTCAGTAGTTTATGTTACAGCTTAATAAGCCGTTTTACAGGACCCCAGCATTAATGAGAAAATCCACTTTGAACCATTATGTTATATCAACAACATTGGGAATATTTTGGCTTTTTTGTTTAAGTTATTAATTGCATACAAGATACATTGCGATAACATCCAAATTTAGATATTATTTCCTCTGCTTATTTACAAGGGATGTAACGATACACTATATTTGAGATTCAATAGGTATTACGATGCATTAACGTACCAAATGTTTTATCATTGTAGAAAAACATGATTGTGACCATAAGTAAACTTTTTGGAAGTTTTTCATGATTTCCCTGCACATATTGTAAATCATTTATGCAATTCTTGTGAAATAAGTCATTGTTTATATATTGAACTAAATTCTAATTATTGGGATCAGAGTATCGAAGTATACCACTATCATTTAACAGTCGAAAAGAAATGTTGCAAGTTCAGCATTAACTTACGTGTTTTCACTCACCAAGACCTATGAAAATCCACAAAAGGTTTTCTCTTGTTTAGTTTCTTCTTGTGTTGATCTTTATTTCTGCCCGCAGACTTGTTGACGTTTGAGATGGTCGTCAAGGCCATTTAGAATTTTTGGGCATAGCTACATAACTTGGTCCCATTAAAACATGATTTTTCTTTTTTTCACAATTCTGATGCTGATTGAAAAAAATGTTGGAGTCCATGGACATGTACCCTGTAAGTACTTACTAATCTTCCTGTGTCTTTTGCTGTCGTTCCTCTATATTTTTTAAATTTATAAAGATTATTTTAGATCTCATGGGCGTTTACAAATGAAATTTGTTTCGGGATAATTGTCTAAACTAAAACCTCGCTAGTGGGTTGTAGTAGATAGCAGACGGGTATCCTAGCAGAACATGTGAATTTGGATCCTGTTGTTTCCAAAAGATTATGGTTTGCATTATTGGTTGCATTGTCTGATCTTTTTTCCTTCAATTTCTGTTTCCTGAACTAACCAGAAGAAGTTACAGAAGAAGAGAGATAGAGGAAGTTGCTGTGATAATATCACATTGCTACTATTATTTCAGATTTTTTCTAATTACATCTGTGGAAAATGTCCTGCAGCCACATCCAGTAAAACACTGGTGTTAAAAGCAGAATAATTACCATTGTTAATGACCTCATCTAGAAATATTTATTAATTCTGAGCAAAACTCCTGCTCATGAGATTCATTTAGAGCTATTTTGCATCACTGAGACTTGTTGTCTTTGTCAGGTGGGAACCTTGGGTACTTTACCAAAGTCACATGATACTTTTAATTTTGCAGCATGTCGGTTAGTCTGTCGGAGAATTAGGCTTAGCGCTTGCGCTCCCATGAGGCCACTGGATCCTCACTTTCATTAAAGTTGTTTGGAGAGTCTCTTAGCTTCGGTGCCTCATAAAACAAACTGCTATGATGAAAATAACTAAAAACCACACAACCCAACACTGCTCCACTGTTTTATTAGTACATGCACACAGAGGCGGATGCACGCATACACAAAAAAATGCTCTGTGTTTGTTGAGGTTCTAATGAGTCCCAGTAGCAGCGGTTGGATTTTTTTTTTCCCCTTCCTAATTTGACATGCTTCACTTGGGCTGGGTCCCTCTCGCTCCATAGACCTCAAATCCTTCATGCAGAGGCCTAATGAATCTTCTCCATGTACACAAACAAAGGACAAACAAAGCAAGGAGGAAACACTCACTTCGTTGAGCCTCAAATTGTGCCAAACCCATCAATCAATCAATCACTACAGCTTGCTTGAATCCACTTTTTGTGATGGACAAAAGAGTTATTAGTTGCCCATGAGAACATATCACTGTTCAGATTGCTGTATACTACTCTGGTGTATTGGTACAACTAGCAGAGCTTACTTTCATTTTCTGTAGCACTGTGACAACATTCACACTTTGTGCTTAGGAAGGTAACATGAAGAACAATAAGTTGGGCTGCGCCGGCCTTATGGGGCTTTCCATGTCGAGTTTCAGCAGTAATTGAATCAGGGCTTTTGCTGCCCACAGAAGAGGGCGTGAGTGAATTGTCTCATACAGTTTATAGAGTAATAAAGTCCCTCCGCACCAACACCTGCCAGCTGTGCTCAGCTTTGATCAAAATAGTCGATTTAAGTCTATTTAATATCTCCTGCTGTGCACCTGCAGCCCACCAGTAATAGTCAACACACAACTTAATCACACCATCAACACAGCCAATAGGACAGTATCTCTCTCTCTCTCTCTTCTGGATGCTTTTGAAAGTTATGATTGGGTTAATTAAAATCCAAACTCAATTAGCCCTCGGTTGGGGACCTTGTTTGCAGGTTAGGTGGCTGTATCCCATGCCAAATGCAATACCTGCAGCTACTTCTCTTATCTGATCATGTTTGCCTCAGCTGCTGGCGTGCACTTGCTATTGTAAAATGATTTTTCCTGGACTACCTCTTCTCCACACAGCCGCATGTTCCATTTTATCATAACAACTTTGGTCTCTGTTGAAAGGGACGGCTGAGTGGGTGAAGAGTAGGTAGACAAATGGATGCAACAGAAATCGGATCTGTGGATTTTATTTGTCAAAAAGCGTCTTTCAATACTTTACAGTTTGTGTTTACTTAGGCCAGCTGTCTGCTGTGAGGCCTCGTTTGTAATGTGTAAATATGTTTAAAAAACAGTTGTGATGAATAATGTTAATTACATCTCAGACAAGACTGCACTTTTAAAATGCTATTATTTGGCAAGCATGCATCTTCCCTTTTACTTATTGCGGGCAGCTTTTGGTTTATTATTAAAGAATTGTGCATTATCGGGAGTCAGCAGTTTTCCCAGCTGCAATCTCATTACATTTACAGGGCAAGGAAAATTAATTGGAGGCATGCGACAGTTAGGACAGGAGCTTGGGCAAGGGCAGAATAAATCAGAGGTCAGTTTGACAGCTTTATGGCTCTGGAGAGAGAGAAGTGTTAACTTTAATGGAAGGAGATAGAAATGTTGAGTTACTTTATTTTTTCCTCTTCCTCCCCTTGCCACACACTCATCCCACCCCCTTCCCCTTTGTGAGCCCTGGCGCAGCCCCTCACCCCTTAACTATTTAGATTCCACTTGATATATAGAGTTAATTCAGCCCCCTCCACGCAATAATTCATGCGTTTCATACATTTAATGTCTTGCAGACACAGCATGGGGCGGAATTGTTAATTTTCCGCCCTGAGATTGCAGCCTCCTTTCCTGCAAACACATCTCCGTCCTGCCTTTCACCTACCCCCAGCTCCTGCATCCTCCTCTCCTCTTCCTAGCCCTTGTATTTTTTTTCCTTTACTTTGCAAGTTAATTTGCCTAAAAGAGTGTCCACTCACAGTATTTCCTGCTGCATAAGGTTTATTTTCTTTAAAAAAAAACAAAAAAAAAAAACGGTTACTGCAGCAGCCGAGATTTTCGCCTCCTCTCCTTTTGCTCATGCTCTGCCCTCACTCCCATCCCCAAGTTCACTTAGGTCATCTCCACAAGGGGCTGACCCCCCAACCTCCCCGCTGACTTTAGCCTTGTGCTTTTATGATTGGGGGGGGGGACGCTTGCTAGTAAAGCAACCAGTGAAGTGGTTTCTGCAGGGTAATGGGGCCCAGTTCTCCTTGCACTTGATTTAATCAGGGCTGACCCCCCCGTGTGTGTGTGTGTGTGTGTGTGTGTGTGTGTGTGTGTGTGTGTGTGTGTGTGTGTGTGTGTGTGTGTTGTCTGTGATTGTTGTGTGCCTGTGGGAGCAGATGGATGGAGGGTCAAACCTAATCAGACATGAGTACATATTATGAGTAGCATATTATACCACATAGTGAAAACACACAAGTGATTGAAATGTAGGCCTGCAACAAGACTGTGACTGTATGAAAATGGAATAAAATTCATTTCATGATTAATCACCAAATTTATCACAGTTACAATTATTTGAAATATACAGTCATGTATTGTCAGATTTTTTTTTTTTTTTTACTACAATACATACCCTAATTATTTCAGTGTTTAATGTCGGTAACATCAGTTTGCAGAGGTGATGCCATCAACAACTACCCAAACCGACGTTCTAAAAGTCAAACAACATTGATTCTGCAATGATGCAAAAAAAACTGAAAAGCAGCAAATTTTTCACATTTGAGTAGTGATTAACCCAACGATTAGCCAAATAATGAAGCACTACTGATTAAAAGTGGATACAGATGAGAACAAACTGTAGTTACAGATGTTTGGCTTGAACCATTTAATCACGCCATCTGGAATTACAAGTGTAGCACAAGCAGAAAGGTCTAATTAACCTCAATACCCCCAGAATTTGTAACTTAGCACTCAAAGATGTGGCATCATTTCGCAGGTTCTGCTTTATTTTTCCTGCAGGATTGAGCAGTGGCAGCGTTTTACTTTCTTCAGTGTTTCAATTGCCGTGGCTCAGACCAGCCAGCCAAAGATAAACAGTGAAAAGCATTTTCCCCCAGGCCTCGAACACAACAAGTATAAAGGTGGAGACGTCACCTTAAGTCTAACATGGAAACTATCTCAAGCAGAAGTTAGGGGCAAGAAAAAGTGTTATTATTTTATTTTAAACTTGTGTTCCTGGTTTGGCAGACTTTCGAGCACATTGTTTTCATTTATTTATTTTATTTCAGTTGGCGAGGTAGAGGTGAATTAAGTTTTTCTTTTTTCTTGCTGGAAGTGGGAGGAAAATAAAGGAGGTCACATTTGTTGGCAGTGCAGTGGGAGTGCGCTGATACGAGTGCGAGGGCTTTGTGTCAGGAGACATTTTGTGACAGGCTGGAGAGAAGCCTAGCCCTGTGTCAAGGGCTTTTCTCTTTTTTAAAAGGCGTGGCGACCCCAGTGACCCTCTGAGTTGAAATGGAGGCCACAGTCGATCCTCATGCCCCGGTTGAGGGGGGGAAAGTTTTGACAGTAATCATGAAGTGGGGAAAAAACCCCATCACAAACAATGATGCGGATCAGATTTTTAGAACTTGTAGTAATGCTGTGTGTCTGTGTTTGTCTCTGCATGTGGCGTATGCCAGGAGTGTGTATTGCTGCTGCTCAGACAACGCGGCTGACCTAAACCCTAAGGCAGTCAGTGTGTGCTCACAATCCCATGATTCATCCTTTTCCATGGCATTTCCTCCCCTGTTGTTTAACGTTATGTACCATCAGGGCCAGAGACGTGACCTCTTGGTGCTGTTACTGCACCACCACACTTGCACGCACGGACATTTATGCAGCCTATTCACGCTAGACCATGGACTTTAATGCATTTAAATGGCCTATCTAGTGGAGCACTGATATTATACAACACTTACAGCAGTTCAAAGATAAAGCTACTGCCATTATATTCATATTAATGGTTTTTATTGGCCTCCTTTGATGTGCAGATTGTTGATAAAATTGTACTTTGATTGGTCTTGGAGAGAAGACACTAAACTGTAACAGATGGCTGTTTGTGGAACAAAGATTGCGCAGCCTCCATTCAGTATATTAGTGCTGAAACGATTAGCTGATTGACTGATTGATTAACAATTAATTATTCACCACTCATCATGCCGTTATGCCCGATGAGGGATTCTCATATGTGAGGATTTATTGTTTTCTTTTGCTGTTTTTCTTTTGAGTTTTGTTATTTGGACATCTAAGGGAAAATAATCAAGCTGGTGATTTTGACACTAATTAAATGATTAAAAGACTAGTCTGAGAAATCATGTTGAACAGTTGACAAAAAGGAAAAAAACTGAATAAAATACATTAAAAAAGTAAAAGTAATCAACCTCCTTTCACGCTTAGCAACATGTTTGAAAGCACTTTCCTATTTAAGCTCCATCTTGGACCTAGATGGCAAGATGAGAACATCTAAGTGTCTTTATCCCATCTTTTCTTCTCCCGATGTGAGCATCGTCTTTCAGGGATACGAAGCCTCCATCTGCACAGGGTCACCGAAAGGTTTGAAGCATGAAAATGAATTGAAATATGGCACAGTTACAGGAGATTTTAGAACACTGACTTTGGACGGTGCGCTTCGGTGTTTGTCCCTCCAGTGAAATTCGAAGATATAAAGAATCTCTGACAGGAAAGCCCTGAAGCTGTTCTGTTGGCTCACCTTATTTATTTTTCACCCATCCATATGCTGTGTATGATATTATCAAAAATATCAGATGTGTGTGCCTGAGTATAAGCATGTAGCGCTAATGCTGTAAAATGTGATTTAAGTTTCATACAGATGTCCCCAATTGCTTTCCCCCAGTTTCAGAGAAATGCAGCAACAGCATAAAAACAGATCGCATTTGTTTGAGAAAATTACAATGGCTCCATGCTTAATGATCTTCAAAAAAAAAAAGATAAAAACAAAACCCTCATTTCAGTTGTTAAATGCATGAACAGCTTTCTTCCACTTCAGCATGGTGGAGACACAGAGACGCGTTCCATCTCTGAGAAAAGAAGATACGTCCCTGCTCTAATCAATTCAGGTAGGGCAGCATTATCTGTGGTGCTGCCACCAGAGTGCCGCTGCACAATAACTCAAGGAGGGCATTTGAGAAGTGTGCGAGTTTGATCCTGTGCCAGGGTGATGAATAGCCGTTTTTCCTTTATTTGTTACCCATCAGCACTTTTATTTCGCAGTTAATCTGCCAGTGCCAAACTGTAATTTTTCACCATGCTGTGCGATTGTGCCTGTGTACACTTGGGTTTCAGTGTCTCGCTGTCAGCAGACTGGCTCCCGCTCTCTTACATAAGCATACACCTGCATCAGCCCCAGACTGCCGGCGTCAGAGACTGATTTAAAGTGAGCACTGATAGGACTGACAAGTTAGGAGTGGAAGCCTTATAAAACAGGTCAGCAGGAGCCGTACACAGGGGGGACACAGTTGTTAAAAGGATTGTCATGTTGTAGTGGACAATGCATCTTAGTCTCATGATTTACTACACAGATTTGTGGTGAGGCTATCTGCTTGGACCTCCTCCTGCTCAGACCAGATCCCAACTGAGTTGCTTAGATGACAAAACTCATCTTTGTCTCGCTGCTGCCCTTGTTTCTGCTGTTCACCTACAGTGATACATAGTGGGTGAGTTTTTAAACAAAACCCTCTCTCCACAAAAAAATCCCACGTTTATTCTCAGAAAGAAAAGCACGAGTGATTGCAGTTTTGTCGGTTGCCGACTTAGACGCAGACTTGGTTGCGTGAACGTCAGTTCGGACGCACGAGTGTTTTCACCAATAATAAACGTCTGTTCATATTTAGGTATTTTTCCCTTAGTAAACATCCAGCGGCTTGTGTTTGATTCTTTGAGCAAACAGGTTGCAGCTCGACTGCACAAGCAAATGGTTAATGGGGCATAAGCGGAATGACCTGAAATTCTAGACGCACCTCAACAAAGCACCTCCTCCTGCTCCAATATATCTTTTCCTCTTCTTGTTTCTCTGACCAGCTTTGATTGGGGAATTTGATGGGGTCCTCCTGGTCATATTTTAATACAAGCCTGAGCCTCAGAGCCCCTCTCGGCCTCATGCTCGCCAAGTCTCTTCATGGTGGAGGCACGAGCATTCCTCCAGAGAGCTGTTCTACATACGGCGGACAAGGAGCACAGCTTCGCGCAAAAGCCTGCTGAGACTCCACACCATTTATCTCTCAGCTGCAAGGTTGGGCCTGGACTAATTGACTGAGCTGTGTGTGCGCGATGTATGTACTGTATGTGTGTGTGTCAGTCCTAGTCCCTTGAAGCTCAGTGCATTAGTAGAGCCTGAGATGATAGAATGTAGTAAAAG